>CAKAKR010057677.1:5691-72133 GCA_916700685.1 Adelosebastes latens | reverse complement strand
TCTGCATGTAGTATAAATATATATAAATAAATAAATAAATTATATATATATATATATATATAAATAAATAATATATATATATGAATAAATTAAATGAAAATTATATTTCCTGGAATATTTTATTTATCATATATAATTTATAATATATTATATTTATTTTATTTGTTTTTTCTAACTCCTTTTCATTTACAACCAGTGACTGTGTTAATTTATATCTGCTGTTTACGAAAGACTTCTCTTATTGATCAGGAGATTGTGATATCGAGTTCAACCAGCAATAACAGGCCCACATCAATGATAGCACATACTGTATATCAAACTCCTTTTAGATTTAAGTGATTGCTGTTTTATTGCAAACACTCCAGACCAACTATATGATTACAAATGTTTTTGTATTTATGCATCGTGTAGAGAAGAACTGTGAATGTCTTGTGCCTGTCCAAGGCGGCCTGATCCATATTTACTGTATGTACATATCTCTTTTCCCTCAATCTTATGGTCCCTTTTCTAGAAAATAATCTATATAAAAAGTGCTTCATTAACTTGAAGAAAGAACCACTAGGTGGAGCAGGCGCTGGCTTTGCACTGACGGTGTTAAGCCACTGGCCTACTGCATGATATGGTTCTGGAAAAGTGCAATAAAATCTTGTTAACTCCAAAAGAATAACTATCATTTAATCTCTTTTAGCAGAAGTGTAAGTTGTAATTTATGATCTCATAATATTCATTAAGTTATTAAGAGAGGATCTTCGCTCAAACAGAGATTGTTCATGACTTTGTTTTGCCGCAATGAGTCTCCACATTTTAGGCGTTTGCATACAGAGTGGATTTTCAAGCCTGCTGAAAATAAAATAAAAAAATAAGGCAACACACAGTTCTAGATCATTTTCTTCCATATTTGGAAGCGTTACTTTTCTGTTTTGTATTTTTTATGTATATTTATTTTCATGCCACTGCTACTGTATAAAAGAATATAATTTACATGATCAACTGAGATATTGAATTGTGTAATCTGTGTCAGAAATGGCAAATAAATTCTCTAAATTCAAGGCAAGTGTGCTGTGTTTGTTTGTAATGCTATTTTTACACAATATTTTCTTAACATGTTACATCATAATACAGTATAGTGGGGCAACTATTAACTTGTTTTCATTAACAAATAATCTGTATTGTTTGACAATACTACTTTGACAATAATTTATTAAAATTATCATTATAAATTGGTGTATAAATTGACACAATATAGTATTTCGGTTTTTGTCTTATTATTATAGTTTATATATATATATATATTTTTTTTTAATGTGAGTTTTATTTTATCTGGTATTGAAGAACAATTATTTTGTTTAACAATATTTTTTGCAATTAAAAAAGACAAATTAGCCTAAACTTAAACAGGACACTGACTTTCGTTGACTTAACGGCCACAGGTGTGGCTGTAACAAGCATTTCTGAAAGTTACAAACAGTCCTAATTTTGTTAATTAAGTTGCTTGACATCAAAATACATTTATAAGAAGTTAACACACACCCTGACTACATTTAACAGAAGGGTTCATCTGTTCAAATAACAAATGTTTGCAGTCTTTTCTCTCACCTGTGTTGACGCTCCGCCACACCTGTCGTCCCCCGTCGCGCCAAAGACAGAAAGGACTGCTGTTAGTGATATGGCAGTCGCGAACGAGCCGGTTCAAAGAGCCGGCTCTTTTAAGTGAACGATAAGAGCCGGCTCCCGTCCGAGAGCCGTTTTTTTTTTTTTTTTCTTTAATTAATTCAAGGCAGAATGATAGGACGATCTTCTCCGCACCACGGGCACTCCATGCACTGACTGTGACTGAAATCTTGTGTTAATGACGTCCGTGCGACCAATCAGGTGATGACAGACAAGGATCATACCGTCGAGCAGGGAAGGGCGGGGGTGCACGGCACGCTGACGGTGTACAGGTACAGAGCAGGAGGAAGAGGAGGAGAGAAAGAGAGAGAGGAGTGTGATCCGCGAATAGCAGACAAGATGAGTGACAGTCGGAAACCTAGCAGCATGTAAAATTATGATATTCTGGAAATTATAAGGTTTAATATAATTAAATTTAATAATTTAAAGGGACTATTTGTAACTTTCAGAAATGCTTGTTAACAGTGACACCTGTGGCCGTTAAGTCAACGAAAGTCAGCGTCGGGCTCGCGCTTGCTCGCTCTACATAGACATGAACGATCATCGCTCAAAACAGTGAGGCGACACGAGTCAGCTAAAACCACAATATCATTCTATATTTCACCTGCTTGGCAGTAATGTTAGCTGACCAGACGGAGGTCTCTCCATGAATCAATGCTGATCCTAGTGTTGGCTATTCCTGCTTCAGCCTCCGGGGCTGAAGCAGGAAAAGAAACGTTATCGTCTCCGACTGCGCCCGCAGGGAGACACCGGCACCCGGTCGGAGATGATAACGTTTCTCGCTGCGCAGCCCCGTCACTTCACAAGACACGGGAAACCTCTGTTGGTCTGGAGAAGCTGCAGCATTTATTTCTGCACAAACGTCCACTGTACATTCACTAGATATTCTCAGCGCTAAACTAACTCTTCTGCCGTGTGGAGTGTGCGCACACGCACGTGAGGTGGAGCGAGAACGCGCGCAGTGTGTGAGTGAAGGCAAGCAGGCGGTCTGAACAGCGTAGCCACACACGAGCGCGCATGGGAAACCGACCCGGTAGATTTATACGTGTAAAAAGTTACAAACAGTCCCTTTAAGTGATATATGTGCACACATACTAATCATAGGTCAAAACAGCTAAAGCTAAATTTGGCTGAATTATAAAAAGGCAGAAGTGGTAAAACGAAGAGCTGTTTGGGAGCCGAAAGAGCCGGCTCTTCTTGGTGAGCTGAGCCAAATGATCCGGCTCACTAAAAAGAGCCGGAATTCCCATCACTACACTGCTGTTGAATGAAACATTCTGCGCATGCGCAGTAGGCCCAGCAACGCCAACTTCCTGCCAAATAGTGCTCCCTAACAACAGACAAAGCTTGTGACAGTGTGGATTCAATATCAGACGCTTAAATAAAAGCGTTTCTCATCCCATCAATGGTAAGACTGGGGTTGATTATTGTTGGTGTGTTAGGAGTGTTGGTGTAGTGATAAGTTCGCAGTTGTGAGCAGCAGGAGTGAGATGCTTTCACACGATGCCATATTATCACCCACTCTAATGGCTGCTGGGTCCCGACTAATTCCTGGAATGGAAAACTTTCATGCCCGTTAGCCCGACTAACTATTTATTTTTTTAATTATTATTTAACCACCGTTAACCCCAGACACGTTAGCTAGTGTGCATGTAAAATAAACAGCGAATTACACAGTTCTAACCTATTAAAATTGATGTTAATAAAGCGACTCTGTCTGCTAACGTTCCTGTTAGAAAGCTAGCACGGTGCCGTCTAAATGCTGGAGTGCTATGCTTAATTAGTGTTGTTATAGTCGTTCACAGTTGGTGTTAGTTGTCTATATCTAGCTTATTGTGTTGACGTGTTTATGTTTCAACCTTTCTATGTCTTTTAAATTAAAGATAAACGAGCTACTGTGTTCCAGGAGTTAGTCTGATGTCAGACGTCACCTTCACACAGCTAACCGTCCTCGGCTCGGTCTAGTTGCTGGATTCAGCTAACAGCTAACAGCTAACGGTTGTGTGCTAACAGTCTGCAGATGACATGATGGAGAGGAGGTTTACCTTGAGATGATGTTGTGTGCTGCTGTACCTGGCTTTCTGATGAACAGTGTTTAATTTGCAGTGTGCAGGACAAACTATCCTGGAGGTGTAGAAAGTATTCAGAGATGTATATATGTGATCTGCAATCTATGACAAGTCATTTTAATCTCACTAGAAAGTAATTGGAACCAAACTAACTATGGAAATACTGAATGAGATCGTTTTCAACCACAGTAAATATTAATTCAGTTTTATGAGTTTTCAATCAGTTGCTTGACTGCAAAGAAATCTTATGTTAGTTTATAGCTGGCCTGAAATACTCTCTAGGTTACACTAATAATTAGTTGAGAACTGACCACTGTATCCCATTTTCCCTATAAATACACATATTTTCCAGAAACCTTCCTGAGAATACACAGTTATATTTCTTCCCATATAGGAAAGAATTAGGAAAATATGGGACCTATAAAGTAAAGCATTACCAGAAGGTCTTCATATGACTTTTGTATTTTAGTTAAATATAAATCTAAAAAGGAGGCATGTTAGTTATGGAAGTTTTTATTGGACTTTATTAGTTGTAATCTACAGAAGACATTCCACAAATGTGTACCATGACTTCCAAATATTTCACTATCCACAAACATGTATTTGTGTTGTGTAAAGTCACATCCACAAAAATAAAGGGCGATTTGCAAATACGCATAACTAACTCTGTAAATACGTATTTACAGTACGTATGATTTTTTTCAGATTACCTGTCTCATGCACTACTGTCAGGATATAGTGACTGTTAAATAAAAATAACTTTTTTTTTAAATTATATTTGCTCCAATCTGCCTACTGCAGCTTTAAGATCTGAACAGTTCTTATAATGAAATTCCTCTGAAAATCAACAACAATATTACATATCTCTTTCTAGAAAACTTTTAAGGAAAATATCAGGAAATTACACAACCAGTAAAATAACTTAACTTAAAATAACTGACTTCTTCTTTTTTTTGTCAAATAAATACATTCTAACATCATTGAGGTTTCCCTCATTTGCAGTGATGTCGAGATATAGATAAATACACAGAGTTAAACAAATGAAAAGAGGACAATACTCGGTGAAGTGGTTTCTGGAATAGTCCAGGGGTAGTGAGAGTGTTGATCTTGAGGATCTGCAGATCTGCAGATAATATCACGTGCTTGGTGCACACGTACATGTCAAGTCAAGTCCAACACGACATCAGATGTTTAGTTTAGCTTCCAAAGCCGCTGCTTAACTGATTTCCCCGGGTCTGTGGTGTCCCCTATAGACTTGATACGCCACCCTCAAAGAAAAGACAGCAATCAGTTGAAGCTGAGACTCCCGGAGGATCCTGTATCAGGGCGATGTTGTTCCTCGGGTAGCGCTATTCAACCCCAGTGTTGTTGTGATGCTGGCAGAGGAGAGGTGACCGTGAGCGGCTCTGTTACCCGTGGCAACAGCAGGACGGACGGGGGCTTTGATGTATTCAAGTCAAATCAATCAGAAAAAGCAGCAGTGTATATAAACTGTGAGTCTCTGGTTTGAGAAATTAGCAATGAATTATTATTAAAAAACAGTTGTCTGAGAGCACAACATGTGTTGGGATCAGTGGAGCTGAGAAAGTACAGATTATCTTTATGGGATTGATTGTATTTTTTATGCAGTCTCTAGTTAAAATATCTAAAATATAAGTAAGTTAACTAGGTTCCATGGTGGAGAGGAGGTCGTGTTGCTCTGGCTCTATCTATTCGGCGTGGAGAGGAGGTTGTGTTGCTCTGGCTCTACCTATCTGGCGTGGAGAGGAGGTTGTGTTGCTCGGGCTCTATCTGGTTGGCGTGGAGAGGAGGTCGTGTTGCTCTGGCTCTACCTATCTGTTTGGCGACGCCGGAAAGCTGCTTGACATCCTCCTGGATCCACCTTCTCACATATGTTCACATTATACGTATTATTTTTTTAATATGGATTGTTTATGTTGTATTTTCATTATGTTGTTACTCTGTACACACGACATCTATTGCACGTCTGTCCGTCCTGGAAGGGGGATCCCTGCTCTGTTGCTCTTCCGGAGGTTTCTTCCACTTTTTTCCCTGTTAAAGGGTTTTTTTTGGTTAAGTTTTTCCTTATCCGATGAGAGGGTCGCACTGTAAAGGACAGAGGGTGTCGTATCCTTTACAGATTGTAAAGCCCCCCCGAGGCAAATTTGGGATTTATGATTTGGGCTATACAAATAAAATTGACTTGACAAGTATGTGGGTTAATTTATCATCAGTCCATCATCCAGTGGCTTTATTTCCCTTCAAATGCAATACTTTTTTGAGTTCACTTACACAAGCTGACATTATGTCAGTTAGATAAATGTTCCAGCCGTGCCGTGGAGGGAAAGGCCAGTTAAGCGAGCAGCGGTGGACAAAACGAGGTTAGATCTTATCCCCTGCCTCGGGGCATCTATTGATACAACAGCTTGCACCTGAGCAGCTAATGCGTCTGGAGAATATGTTTTCGTTGAATGAATGTTAGGTCACATGTAAAGTGGCACGCTTCCTTAATCCCACGGTAAACCCACGCGTGCTGGGGACATAGGGCAACGTCAGTGTGGGAGATTAAAGACCAGGGTGCCCCATTTCCACCCGTGCCGCCACCTCCCCTGCTGATCACCCCCGCGATAGTGGCGGAGGGGGAGGGATGCATCGATGAGTATTTATGAAACCAGAGGAGGGGAGAGTCACGCTTCGGGGAAACTACATAAGGCATGATCCCTATTTGTTCTGTCCTTTTTTGCTCCTGTGGTTTGTGTAAAGCAGGGTCCGGACAGGCTTTCCAGGTGCAGAGAGTAGGCTGTGCGTGCAGACATGTCGGGTCGCTCCGCTGCAGAAATGGTCGACTCGCAGGAGCTGCCTGAGCTGCCGGTGAGTCTGCACACGATGACGCCAAATGTTGCTTTTTACTCTGTAAGTTGGTGCAACAGTAATTTCACAGTATCCACAGCTGCAGGATTTGTGCAAACTTTTGTGTACATCCTTTTTCCCAGCATAGTATATTGTAGTATTGTGGTACTGTGTGTATCTGCAATATTTTGTTGAATGTACTGATGTCAAGTATTATTTCTTTTAAATGCTATAGAGCAAATATACTTAAAATGCGTTATGAAAGAATACTTGCAACTCTGAAGTACAACTATTGTTCAAAAGTAATATTTCAGTATTTCTTGTATTGACCTTCAACTGACTTTATTGGCTACGAATACTATTGGAAAAAAAAAATGCATATCACAGTCGTGAAGCAGCTGAGAAAATAGAATTATGGTGAAAACCATCTACATAAACTTCTTTTTGTGTGTTTGCAGGCAAAGAAGGCCAAGCTTGAGATAGCCGGTGGACTGGAGAAAGAGTCGAGGTTGGTCTGCAGTGAGATCTGTTTCTGATCCTTTTAAATTGCTGCTTAGTCATTTTGATGGAATTTTTGAATAGACTATTAAAGATTGTTTTCGGTGGATTGTTTTTTATGTGATTGTTGTCTTTAGCTTTTTTTTGCCAGATTTAATTATTTTGTTTTACATAGCTGGCAGCAGAGATTCTATGATTATAATGGATTCTTTATGCTCTTCCAGTAATTTAGGTGACGACGGGAGTCCAGCTGCTGTGTTGGGTTCATCAGAGCAGGACAGCTCTTACTCTGCCCTGTCCTCAGCCCAGCTCGATCCAGGTAAGTAGAAAATACATCCCCCCCTGAAGTCTTCCCCCTCCCATACCCGAAAGATATTGACAATTAGTCTGATTCCAGGTGATCAGGAGCAGTCGGACGCAGACAGAGGGGCAGCGCCTCAAGCATGCGGCGACTCCATGAACTCGTACGCACATTCTGGTACGAATAGAAACACGGTCACTGTTCTAAACGGTGCACATTAAAGGTCTTAATAAGGAGAAAGCTGCTCTTGTAACTGAAGCCGTGTTGTCTTTTTTTTTTAACAGCCACAGACTCAACCGCAGCATCTGAATACACCCAACAGGTTTATCAAGGCAGCAAGTGAGTACACTGCATGGAACAAATGTGTTATCATTTATCATATTCTAATGCTACGCTGATTTAAGAAGGTGAACCGTGACGTTTGGTGCGGGGCTCCAGTGTGCTACCATTTGACTCACCAGTAAAAAATGACACTAAGCGTTCACCACTGCAGCTGTAATCTAGCTTTCTGTGTGTGCGCGTTTATAATTGTGTTTGTTGGAGATGATGTCTGCACCGAAACAACACTCTCCATTTTAAAATTTAGACAAGACTCTGTGCTCTGTAGGGGGATAAAACACAGTGTCCAAATTTGCCATCACAAAATACTGTATTATGTTCATTTAACAGAACTCTTCAGAGGATTTTAGGCTGACTTTCCTCTACTGTATATTAGGGATGTTAAAAATTAACCGTTAACCGGCATTAAGCATTTTCACCGATTAACGCTATCGGTTAAAACGGTTAAAAGAAATATTAATAACTCACCGGCAATGCTAGAGCTGTTAACGTAGCACAAATACACACACTGTTTGTCAGACACTCGCTAAAGTTATGCCGGGCAGACAGAGTATCGTTAAGCCGGGCAGACACACAGCTGACAACCTGCTAAACTAAACTAAATGTGCGGTGGACACTTTTACTGGGAAAGTGGCTGCATGTCCTCGACACTACACACTACAGTTAACGCTCCCGGACGGGTGAACTGGGGACTCAGTTGTCTGTTGTGCTCCTACACTGCAGCTGGCGCACCGCTGCATGCGAGACACTAATCTTGTCGGTTAACGGTTAATAATCGGTTAACGGTTAGCATCCCTAATGCCAACCAAATTTTGTGCACCAAGACATGTAAAAAGGTCCTGAGCCCTAGTAGTAGATCTCCTGTTTTTGAATGCTGCTTCTCTTTCTTTCAGCCCAGCAGTGACGTCGTACACCGGCCAGGTGGCCTTCCCTCCTCTGGCCCAGTCCACTGTGTACTCCTCCTTCCCCCAGACGGGCCAGACCTACGGCCTCCCGCCCTTTGGTTAGTCCCCGCTCCTACTCTAACAGCCTATTTTAACACTGTCTGCTCACTAAAACACCTAGCATCACACCTTTTTTTGTTACTTTGCTTCAGAGGCCTTACTGTGCTTTGGCGCTGTGGAATCGATTTGCTTTTTGATCTCTGCTTTTAAACATCCACATCTGGACTGAAGGAACCTGGTTTCTTAACTTTGCCCCATCTTCAGTTCTTCTCGCTGCCTCTTTCATCCTCTGCTTCCATTGCTCTCTTTCATCTTCAGGTGCTATGTGGCCAGGCATTAAAACAGAGACAGGGCTGCCTGAGGCGCCCTCTGGTGGCCAGCCTGGGTTTCTCAGCTTCAGCACCGCATATACCTCAACCCAGCCAAGCCAGCTGCACTACTCATACCAAGGCAAGCTGCAACCTCACTCTGCCTCACGAGATAACGCTGCCACACTCTCTGCAAATATGAGAAGCGCTGCAAAAAATAAAGGAGATCTCGCAGCGGCACAGCTCTGTCTTCCTCTCTTGTTGTCAATCACCTCAAATACTGTTTGTAGAAATGCTTTTATTTTCCTCTGGCACTGTTTTAGTCGAGCTCTCTCTTGTCTCCAGGCTCAAGCTTCACAACATCCAGTGTGTACTCCGGCATCCCCTCAGCTACAGCCGCCCCCACAACCTCCCCCACAGTGGCCCAGCAGGTAAGGAGTACGTTAGTGTTCCTCAAAGAAATGAAGAACAAAACTCTGTCTCTTTTTGTTAATTCAATTATTAGTACACATGAAACCCCAAATATTTGTAAGTCTATTCCATCTTTTTAGAATGATCAAAATACCAAAAGAAAATCAGCACTCAAACATGCAGACAAACTGTTTGAATGGGCCACAAAAAAAAAAAAAGTATTGCACAATAATGCATCATATAGATAAACAAGGTCCAAAATAGAGAGCTCCAGGGAGGATGTATTTTTGTAGGTCAACCAGGAAGTTAGCATCGCCCTGGTTCCCTCTACAAAAAGCCAATAGGATTTCTCCATTGGGTTTTGGATTATTGCAGAAAATAAGCTCTGTGGCCAACACACGTTTATGCTACTGACACATTTTGTTCCGTAAGATAATCGTCACAAATGAACCCCACTTTTTAAGACGAGTCGGCGTGATGTTTAGTGGTCTCATTTAACCAGTTGTTAGCAGCCGCCTTTTTAAAGACATATAAAAGCTTCAAAGTGGGGTATTTACCGACATATTTTATATCGTAGAACAAAACGTTAAAATCTCTTCAGCTTGTGTTAACCACAGACCTTATTTCAGGCATCTAACTAAAAACCCATCGACTTCCTGCACCACTCTATATATACACAATATACCAGTGGTTCTCAATTTAGTTTTTAGACCACGGCACCCTTTCAAAGTACATTTTGTCCCCCAACCCCCAATATAACATGCATATACTGTATGTACACAGATGCTTCTTGATTTTAACAAATCTGCAGGTGTTCTGGAGATTTACGGATAAATATTTAACTTAAAGTAAACAATGAATACAGTTAAAAATGCTGATTTGTTAAATATATTCTTTTATTTTCTTCAAAATTAAAATAACCTTATAGTTGAGGTGTAAAGGGACAAACAAGCATTTTTAAAGGTGACATGTGAGCTTGTTGTTAGGAGAGAAAACACAACTTGCAATTGTTACTACGACAACACTGGCAACCGTGATTGGTCATGGCATTTACCTGCAGCATAACTGCATATTAAACAGTTTGAAATTTCATTGCTTTTTTCTTCTGTTTTGATATGTTTGAAAATGTAACATAAAACTTAGTTAATGTAAAAGTGCCTAATTATTTAATGTGGTGAAATGTTATTGAAAACGTACAATAAATGAACGATCATTATGCCCTGAGGATCATTTTATCAAAGTTCATCACAGTTATGGTGAATGATATGAGGAGTGTTTGGAAGCTGGAAATTATTTCTGCATAATGTTTCTGCAGACCGCCTCATGTGGCTCACCCTTCTCCTCGTTTTTCTTATTTCCTCCAGGAATTTAGCAGCTACAACTCTCTGGGCCAGGGTCAGTTCTCTCAGTACTACCCTCTGCCTCCCAGCTACGTGCCCGCCGGGCTGCCCGGCAGCGAGGACCACGGCGCCGGTGTGGGCGTGGCCGGATATTCAGCCGTGAAGTCGGAGCAGGCCGCCTCAGCCGGACTGCCTCCCAGAGGTAACTTCCGCACTTTGATCGCTATTATTTCTATTTAATATTAGAGCTAGATTACATTGTGATGGCTGTTTTAAAAGCACCATGTTGTCACATTGAGTATTCACATGCACTGTTCTGCAGCATTCACTGCACCAATATATGGGATTTGTAATCCTTGTCCTAGTTTGATTAACCAGAACTAATTTCAGCCTTTCTTGTATTAAGATGCGTCCCCACCAGAGAACCTCCCGGCAGGTGCAGCCCTTCCTACCAGTTTGGCTCTCCCCGCCGGAGCCAGAGATCAGGACGAGGTCGGACGCAGGAACTCTGTTGGCAAATCCAAAGGGAAGGGCAAGAGGTCTGACAGCTCCCCGCCTGCTGACAATGACCTGGAGGTAACCAAGTCCCTATGTTACTTATCTTTGCACCAGGGCTGTCAAAGTTAACGCCATAATAACTCGTTAACGCAAATTTATTTCAACGCCACTAATTTCTTTAATGCATTAACGCAATCAATCTTTCAGAGGTTGTAGCGGGCTCAGCTTTGGAGCTAAAGGGAAGTTACTGGTATGAACGAAACTAGAAAAACCTAATGAATCCATTGGTACCAACCATGTCATACTAGCTTGTCGTGAAGGAGGTTAAATAACGCTCCAAACATGCGCTAAATTTTGGCGAGGAAAAACTGACATGGCCATTTTCAAAGGGGTCCCTTGACCTCTGACCTCCAGATATGTGAATGAAAATGGGTTCTATGGGTACCCACGAATCTCCCCTTTACAGACATGCCCACTTTATGATAATCACATGCAGTTTGGGGCAAGTCATAGTCAAGTCAGCACACTGACACACTGACAGCTGTTGTTGCCTGTTGGGCTGCAGTTTGCCATGTTATGATTTGAGCATATTATTTTATGCTAAATGCAGTACCTGTGAGGGTTTCTGGACAATATCTGTCATTGTTTTGTGTTGTTAAATTATTTCCAATAATAAATATATACATACATTTGCATAAAGCAGCATATTTGCCCACTCCCATGTTGATAAGAGTATTAAATACTTGACAAATCTCCCTTTTAAGGTACATTTTGAACAGATAAAAAATGATATTAAATATTGTAATCGATTGACAGCCCTACTTTGTACATACATCAACAAAGCATTAAGTGGTTGTTACATTGTCATTAGGTTAGCAGCATTTTAGCGTTAAAGAAAAAACTAAACCCAATAAAACAGCTGGTATGAGAAGAGTTTTTTTAACATTAAAGCATGTAAACATGCTCTAGTAGAAACCCAAAATACTAGCATGCACCTGAAAATAAGGTTAAAAAAAAAAAAGGTCCTCTTTAATATGATTTAATAGTAAATATTTTTTTCCTGTCAATTGTAAAACATAAAAGATAAAATTATTTTTAAAATGCAAAGTGTAATATTATTTTCTGCTCTTTTTTAGCGCATTTTTCTGTGGGATCTGGATGAGACCATTATTATATTCCACTCACTGCTCACTGGCTCCTACGCACAGAAGTTTGGCAAGGTTGGTTTCTGTGAATAAGCAAAAAAAGTTTTGAAAAAAATCGGACTCTGTTTATTGCATAAAAGATTTATCATGAGCCTGCGTCCTGTTTGTTAGGACCCAGCGACGGTGCTGAACCTGGGCTTGCAGATGGAGGAGCTGATCTTTGAGCTGGCGGACACTCACCTGTTCTTCAATGACCTCGAGGTACAGTGAGATACATTCAGACGGTCACAGCAGCTGGTACTAACCAGGATTAATGGGAAACCTCTCCTGTTTTTGACACTCGTAACTTTTCCTGATCTATTTTTAAGCCTCCCTGAGTTCCGGAGAATAAAACTAACTAGAGGTGCTCCTCGCAGTCATCATGGGCGTTTGCAAACTCGCAGCCAATCAAATGGCAGTTTAAGAGGCTGTTGCAAAGATCCATCATCTCAAGCTTATGACTATATTATGACTTTCCTAACTGTACATGGATGTTGTTGTCTTTGTACAAGTGAATATACATTATTATACAATCTCTAAAAAAAATGAACCATTTTTGATTTCTTTTAGGAATGTGATCAAGTCCATGTTGAGGATGTTGCCTCTGATGACAACGGACAGGAGCTGAGGTGTGTTATGTTTACAGTATGCAGTATAACGACTACCTCATCACACACAGTCCTATTTCACACTTCAACATCATAACTGGGAAGCAGATTTTGTTTTTCTCCCTCATCCAAACAAATCACAATCATTTTCTCCCTACTCCAGTAACTACAACTTCGTGGCGGACGGCTTTAACGGTTCCAGTGGAGGAGGGGCGTCAGGAACCACCGCGGGGGTCCAGGGTGGCGTGGAGTGGATGCGGAAACTGGCCTTTCGCTACCGCCGGCTAAAAGAGATCTACAATAACTATAAAGGGAACGTTGGAGGTGAGTTGGCATCAATGATAATTCTGTTTTGAACAATGATATGGTGCACAGTGGCACTTGAAAAACGTTCTATAATTAAAGTAAGACAGTGTTCAGAAGTTGTTCTTTCACCTTGACTCTTATGTTTCGTGCTTTTAATGGCCTGTTTTGGGTATGTCTGTTTTCCTAAGGAAAAACCTCGGAGCACTTACAGTAATGTGAATTGTTTGTTTATAGTTTGAAAGCAGTCAAGTTAGTTCCACAGTCCAATAAATGCAAAAGGCAGCAAACACACAACAGATCTGACTTTCCCCATGTGTTTCCCTGATAGGCTGATAGTGGTATCTACATCTTTGGGGTATTGAAGTTGTATATTTAACTACATATTTTGTTTTTCAGGCCTGTTGAGTCCTATGAAGAGGGAGCTGCTTCTACGGCTTCAGTCTGAGATCGAGAACGTTACGGACGCGTGGCTCAGCACCGCCCTCAAGTCTCTGCTGCTCATCCAGTCCAGGTCTGAGCAGAGGTTGTTATTTTCTACAAATCTCTTAGGTCATACTCTACAGCAAGATGAGTAAAGTGTGCTCTAGTCATTAAGGTGACAGCTTTATTTAACATTACCATCAAATTTAGTAACAGTTTTGGCTTAGTGAACCAAATGACTGCGAGTTTAGATTAAAAAGGGCAGTGCTTATTCCAGGGCTGTCAATCGATTTAAAATATTTAATCGTGATTAATCGCACATTTTTTTTTCCGTTCAAAATGTACCTTAAAGGGAGATTTGACAAGAATTTAATACTCTTATCAACATGGGAGTGAACAAATATGCTGCTTTATGTAAATGTATGTATATATTTAATATGAGAAATCAATTAACACAAAACAATGATAAATATTGTCCAGAAACCCTCACAGGTACTGCATTTAGCGTACAAAATATGCTCAAATCATAACATGTATAAGCTTGGCTGTGATTTTCTTGTGCTGAATTTGTTTGGATAAATCTCTAAAATTCTGTGCTCTGATAAAGCTTGTCATCTATGAGCTCATATTTCTGCCTGACCTGTATACTGTATATGTGATATTCCACCAACAGGGGGAAGTGTATGAATGTGTTGGTCACCACCACTCAGCTGGTCCCAGCTCTGGCGAAGGTGCTGCTCTACGGCCTGGGAGACGTCTTCCCCATCGAGAACATCTACAGTGCCACTAAAATAGGTACGCATGAAAAAACGCTGAGTACAATTAACTCTTCTTCTCCACTGTGACAGAGGAAGAAATCATGTTGAGATGCTGCTTTGTAACGTCTTATTTTCTCCCTGCGGTGTGCCGTCCTGCAGGGAAAGAGAGTTGCTTCGAGAGGATCGTCTCTCGCTTTGGAAAGAAAGTGACTTACGTGGTGATCGGCGACGGTCGAGATGAGGAGTTTGCAGCAAAACAGGTGAACTGTTCATGTCTCTTTACTCCTGCCTTCTCTTGTGTGTTTAGCCTGTAGGCAGTTTACTCAAGCAAAGTTGCGTCTGGCGCTAACGTTGCCTCAATTAGTGCTAGCATCACATTATTCATAACCTTAATTAGGTAACCTACGTCACTGCTTTTTTCAACGACTTAGTGGGCGTTTCCATTTGATGTTACAACAAGTTCCCAGTGTACTGCAGCGATCCAAGTCAAGTGTGGCGCTTCTCTTTGGCTGCAGAACTACCATGTTGCCTGTGTTTTACCAGCCTGGTTCCAGACTCGTGAATCGCCACCGTCACCTCATTTGTTTATTCGAATAATTAAAATGAAATGGAAATCCAGTCTGATCGTCAAGCAGCCAGCGTTTTACCAATTAGTTTTTACCAACTGTCAGTTGTCAGACTACATTTACTGCTAAATTTTAAGTGTTGCTGACACACTGTTATGTGTTTTTGGTTGCGTCTGTCTCTCTGTCTGCAGCACAATATGCCTTTCTGGCGGATCTCCACTCACGGCGACCTCGTGTCCCTGCACCAAGCGCTGGAACTGGACTTCTTGTAAAAGGAGGCGGCGCTGAAATGTCGCACACTAAAAGGGAAAACGTAGTCGTCGTCCTGTCGGGTCTGTGGAGTGACATTGTGTGAGGAAAACCCTCCACGACCCCCTTCTCCCCCCCCTTCCCCCCGAACGACACACGCTCACATTAGAAAATCTGCCCTCACTTGACGACTAATGACTCACTGTGTGATGTGTGACGGTGACGCACTGAGGCGGACTTTGGGTCGGAGCTGACTGCGAGAAACGGACTGGCTGAGTTAAGTGTTCCTCACGCCCAGCACTCCCTCCTCTACGGCAGCTAACCTCACCACGGCTGAAACTGGCACTGATTTGGACACAGAAGGGAAGACATCCATATTTTTTTTTCCTCCTCCTCCTCCTCCTTGGTCTCATTTTCTTTTTAAGTATCAAAATCTCCTGCAGTGAAACGATCCCTCTAATTTTTATTCTTCTTTCTGGATTTAAACAACCAAAGGTTCGCTGTTGTTTATTGGCTTTTGTTGTTGTAGCTTTTTATTTAGGCTCTGTGTAACTGAAATAATAATATCAAAGCAAATTTGTTAAAAAAGAAATCTCTTTCTGGGTTGTTTTGCACTCATTCAAAGACCTGAAAGCATCACTTTGCAGAAGTTACCGACAGTCATCAAGTATCAAATAATCCCACTATTTTCCTCCAATTCAACTATTTATCATGAGGAACTAGAAACGTAACTTAGGTCATGACCACCAGTCAGCTGTCCTGACCTTTCCACTGTGCTGCAACAGCACACTAGTGTTCCTTTTTTTCTACATACAGAATATGTGATCTCATCTGTGGTCAGTAAATGTGCTGAGAATCAGAGGCGCCAGCCTTTCTGTAACACTCAGTAATATGAAAGGTAGTAAGTAGAGCAGGTCAGGATGCACCACGCATAAACCAAACTCGGGAGATTTCCAGTAGAGTTGTACAAGAAGTTCCTGCTCCAGTAGTAGTAGTACTTGTAAGGCAATACACAGGTACAATGAAAACTTCAGCTGTGTCCCAAATCCATACTAAATATTAATTCTTATGCAGTATGTACTACATACTAATTGTCTTTTAGCAGTTAGTATGCAAAATAATTTACATACTAGGGCCGTCAATCGATTAAAATACTTAATCGCAATAAATCGCACATTGTTTATCTGTTCAAATGTACCTTAAAGTGAGATTTGTCTAGTATTTAATACTCTTATCAACATGGGAGTGGACAAATATGCTTGCTTTATGCAAATGTATGTATATATTTATTATTGGAAATCAATTAACAAAACAAAACAATGACAAATATTGTCCAGAAACCCTCACAGGTACTGCATTTAGCATAAAAATATGCTAAAATCATAACATGGCAAACTCAAGCCTTTTCTTTCAGTGAGACACTATAAACTAAAAACCTACTTAAGATTTAGTATGTGGTATGGATTTGGGACAAGCTGCTTGGATCTCCAAAGTTAAATAAGGGTCGAGAAAATGCTCCTACTTCTAAACAAAACTGTTATTGCCTGGAAAATGCGTTGACACAAGACTACAAACATGGCCGTTATACTATTAGTATATTGACGCAGTTGGTTTTTTGGGGGTTCCTCAGAGGACAGTCCTAAGAATCCTTGAAATCCCACAAGGAGACGAACTTCCGTCAAAAAAATCTTTGAAAAGTGTTCAGTTGAAAGTGGCACAATACATACTGTATTTAGACCAATGGGATTTGGTGGAGATTGGTTATCTGTTTACGGTTTTTAATGGTGTGAATCGGGATAACGCGACTTTTCTGTATGGTCAGGGTTTTAAGTCGAGGCAGGAAAATATGAGGGATCGCACCCAATGGATGGATTACAGAGCTGGGCACAGAGCCGCTGTTTGAAGTGGCCTTTGACATTTGTTGTTGTGAAGTCACAGAGCTCAGTTATCACCAGGGATGTCATGTTTGGGTTTTGTTTTGTTCCTGATCCTTATCAGGGTCTCTTGTCTTTAGACAGAGACCGATATGTTGGCCGTTATTGGCTTGTTGCAGATATGTCTGTATTGGAGACATAATTTAACCACCCGAGAGCACTGACACGTTTATCTTTATGCTGTAAAACGGATCGCTCAGGATGCATCTTGATCACAAATCTTAAAAAGGAATCTATATCAAGTTCATCGTGAATGGAAACGCACATTAATTCACATTTTCTTTTGCAGATTTTTCTTTAAATTTGCGCTGCATTTGGATAAAACCCCCGACTACAGATAACGGCTCAGAGCTCTGTTTTAACCTGCAGGATGTGTTGCTCCCATGTAGGAGGGATGAGGAGTGGGGGGACCCATTGTCTCATAATCCGTCCATGTTCTCACCTCTCAGCTTCTGACTCAGCTAATACATTGTTAGGAGGATCACAATCACTTAAGAGGTTTAATTTAAACGTTTCCTCTTCTCTCAGTGAAGACAGTTGTAGCATCTCATCAGGAGGAGAGCAGTACACAAGATGTATAATTTGATAAAAGCAGCAGTTAGCCAGTAGAATTACATTTTATAACTCTTACATGTTGTTGCTACAAAAGCAGAATTGTTTTGTTCACGTGATTGAATGTCAAAATGGTTGATTACCAAAAAGGGAAATTGCATACTTTTTGTTTCCAAAGACATTACTCAACATGTTTTTTCTCCGTTTGATTTAGCCGACATTCGTCGTATTAGTTAGTTTAAAACTAGAGCTGAAACAAACTGATTAATATGCAGACTATTTTCTTGATTATTCGATTGAAAAGAAATTAATCTGCAACAATTTGAGTCATTTTTTCGAGCGAAAATGGGCAAGAATTAGCTTCTCAAATGTGAGGATTTTCTTTTTTTCTTTGGCTTATATGATATGATGTAGTAACCCTGAATATCTTTGGGGTTTTTGTTGTGTTTTTTGGTCAAAACGAGCATTTTGAAGATGTCGCTTTGGGGTCTTGGAATTTTTTATTTTATTTTTACTATTATTTGACATAATAGTAACAGCAAATATTCACGTCAAAACAAGTGGATTTTCGGTACTTTTTGCTTTAAGAAATTACCCAACAATTGTCAAAGTAGTTTGCAAACCAATCAATTGATTAACTAATTGTTTCAGCTCTCCTCAAAACTTGGAGATTATTAGTTGTGTCAGACAACTAGAATTACTTGTACAGCTTTGAATTTTCAGCCACATGACCACCCACCACCTCTCGAAAGCATAAACACACAGGATGATGATGATGATGATGATGATGATGATGATGATGATGATGACGACTGTGCAATACATTTCTCTACTTTGCTCACAAACTGTATTTGGAGGGATTTTTTTCACTTGTAGGCGGCGAGAGGAGCCGGAGGGGGTCGACTTGTTCCCTGGTCCGTACGAGATTAACGACTGAACAATACTGAGCCCGAAGAAGATTTCGTATTTACACACCTGCAGCTTTGACCGTTAAGAATGTGTATTTCTGTGTGTGTTTTGTTTTGTCTTTGCGTGACTGTGCATATTTATATATTGTGCCTTTAACCATCATCTGTATGCATAATCTCAAAAAGGGAAATATGTTATCACTGCATTGTTATATTATCCAAAGTGTTATCTTACTCTTTTTTTTTTTTTTTAAACTCAATATTTTTTTTTAAAAAGTGTTTCTTTTTTTGTTCCTAGACTTTGGTTGATTTGATCGTCCCGTCTGCACTGTGTTTGAAAGGCCTCCTTCTAGAAAATGATGTATCCATTTTGGGGAGAAAATGTTGATTCAGTGTTTAAAGAAAATTTAGTGAAGGGCTTAAAACGGTTACGTTGCTGTCCGATACGTTCTCAAAATGTTTTTTTCAAGAATAGATATCTCAATTTTGGAGTGAAAATATGAAAATACATGTGTTTTACATAAATGTACTTGTCTGCTTTGTGTTTAGATTTCTTTTTGAAAGAGGAGATTGCATTTATATTGTTGCTGTGAAACGCTTGGCATCGCTTAGAGACAATCACAATCTATAAATACATGTACATATGTATTTTTAATGCAGATCCGAAAGTGAAAATGTGTGATTGTTCGGTGTCGAGTGAGCTGAAGGTGAATCTATCAGTCCTGACACACAACTGAGAAAACTGAGAGACCATTATGCAACATTTTTTTTTCTGCTTATTGAATGTGTTTTCTTTTCTTTACTTTGTCTGCATGTCATGTCTGTTTTGAAGTATACCATGGCTGTTAAATACTGACCATGCGATGATGTTTAAGGGGCTATATTCTTCTATGTGTCCTCTTTTACTTTCCAATGCCAAATACTGTTATTTTTAAAAAATAATGTGTTTTGTTTTTTCTTTTTTAAGTATTTCATCTCATCTTCAAGGACCTGTGAGGCCACATAGGGGTTATGTGTAGAGAGCCTGACTGTGATCCTGTAAACTGAACTCTTACCATGATAATCGATGCTAATTTAAGTACAATAATCACTATTTTCCCCCACAGTAGGTGTCGGGGACCTCGACACAGTCCTGTAAGGTTTTCCTGTGTACCTACGACCCTCAATACAGTGTAAATAAACTTTAAAAAGTTTCAGGCTCAAGTCGTTATTTATTACTGTAAAAAAATACAATTACATAAATATAGAAATATTAGGGCTGTCAATGTTAAAGCGATAACACGTTCACGCAAATTTGTTTTAATGCCACTAATTTCTTTAACGAGTTAACACAACATGCAATTTTTAGGTTGTAGCTCAGTTTTAAAGGTCCCATATTGTAAAAAGTGAGATTTTCATGTCTTTTATATTATAACACAGGTTTAAGTGCTTTATAAATACTGTTAAACTATCGAAATGCTCAATATACGGAGAATTACACACAGTCCATATTCAGAAATTGTGCGTTTGAAACAAGCCGTTAGGATTCCTGTCCATTTGTGATGTCACAAATATACAGTATTTAGACCATTACACGGTTTTAGACATTCTAAATGTGTCCCAGTTTATTTCCAACAGTTTGGGTCCATGTTTACTTCCTGTCAGCTGATGTTATTTACATACACTGCAACAGGAAATAAACTGGGACAGATTTAGATGTTTACGTTTAAAACCGTGTAATGGTCTAAATATTGTATATTTGTGACATCACAAATGGACAGAAATCCTAACGGCTTGTTTCAAACGCACAATTTATGAATACGGGCTGTGTGTTTTTCTCCGTATATTGAGTGTTTTGATAGTTTAACAGTATTTATATAGCACTTAAACCTGCTTTATAATATAAAAGACATGAAAATCTCACTTTTTACAATATGGGACCTTTAATGTGGGATTTTGGAGGGATTCTTGATCATTTTGATCAATTCTGGAGTGGTAAAAAAATGGTTAAATGTAGCACCAAATCTGTGTAACAAATGGTTTCAACCCAAAAATTGCTGCAACAACTTATGAGACATAATAGAGCATGGGGATGATCATCATATACTTATATCATAATATTCCACGCTCTTATACACTTTCACAATTTATTTGAATTAATTTTTATTTCTTATTAACACCTAGGACAACTTGACACACAGTGCTGAGCTGCATCTCAAATTAATTTTCAGGTTCTCAGCTTTCAGATGATGTACACCACTAATATGAGGGATGTATGGTAATATAAAGGGTTAATGAAGCTGGTGCTTCACATACCTCAGACAGGAAGCCGTCGGGTGCAGTAGGTTGGAGGTTGGACCGGGTCTGCTGACTCCAAGGTGGGGTGAGTTGTTTGTGATCGGCGTCCTCCCTGGAACCAAAGTCCAATGTCCCAAGTGAAAGCTTGTTTTTGACTTTTGTAGTGGCTTGACTTGACCAAAAACAAGAAACCTACCAGCCACTGTGGGGCTGCTATACCGGTACTTCACACGCACTTCTATCAATTAATAACTTACATGCAAACAACCAAACGATGGCTCAATGGGATGCTACACATGAAGGTCAAGAACTTCCTCTTCCGGTAAAGAAACACACCTGCTCTGTGATTACCAATCAACGCACCTATTTATATGTTCCCCATACATACTCCACACAGCACCTACTGGGCAACAAGGGGGGAACTACCACAAGTGGACACAGATCACAATTATTTATCACGATTATTCACTGATTTAAATAAACAGAGCGCTGCTTTCACTTCCATGTTGTTGTGCTACATTCCTGCTAATTTGCATCAAAATAAGACCGGTCCGTATTGTATTCCCGGTGCATCTCTTAGAAGCAAAGCAAAACATTTTGGGGTTTGGGAGTTGAACTTTTAACCCTTTCCCAGTGTGTTTTCAGTTCATCAAAGTTAATTGTAAATAACATTTTGGTCTCCTAAAAAATGTATTATTCAGTATTCGGTTGTACTTATAGCTCCACCCTCTCGTGTCACTTCTGGTTGCAAAAAAAACAAGATGGCGACGGACAAAAACCAAGATTGCGATGGTCAAAAACCAAAATGGCAACGGCCGAAAACCAAGATTGACAAAAACCAAGATGCCAACAGACAAAAACCAAGATGGTCAAAAACCAAGATGCCAACAGACAAAAACCAAGATGGCGACGACCAAAAACCAAGATGGCGACAGACAAAAAACAAGATGGCGATGGAGAAAAACCAAGATGGCGACGGACAAAAACCAAGATGGCGACAAACAAAAAACCAAGATGGGCGACAGACAAAATCCAAGATGGGCGACAGACAAAAGACAAGATGGCGATGGACAAAAACCAAGATGGCGACGGACAAAAACCAAGATGGCGATGGACAAAAACCAAGATGGCGACGGACAAAAACCAAGATGGCGACAAACAAAAAACCAAGATGGCGACGGCCAAAACATTTTTTTATGCCACTGATTTAATGATATAATATAATAGCATAATAACGTAAGTACACCCTTTCAAAGAGCTATAACATTTTTAATTCTTAAGAATATTCAGACATTGGAATCAGGATGTGAAAAATATATTATGAAATATTCTAAATAAATAACATAAATGAAATAAAACCAAACAACCAAAACACTAAATATATAAAAACAAATTATTGAGGTCATGTTTATGTATCGTACGATAAAACCATAATGTAAAAATGATTGAGGTCATGTCCGTATATCGTACGATAAGTCGATATTCGGTCCCTTACACTTTGGAATGCATCTTTACACAGAAATACGACTGTTTTGTCCCCATTTCTTCCACTGGAATCGTAATAATTAAGAATCTCTTCACAGGCGGTACGAGCAGGAGGAACGGTTACAGAGACAAATAAACTATTTAAATGTACATATGGACATTTTTTGCAGACTTGAAAGCAGTTAATACAGTGAAGACAGTCCTTATGAGAATACAGGTGGAATCTGTGGATAATCTGGGAGCAGGTCATGACAGTCAAGTCTGCATGACTCAGTCTAACCTCCTAATGTCTGGTGGGTGTCAAGTGATGCAGGTCAGGAGTAGAAGTTCTCGGCCAACTTCCTCATTCTTTTATTAACGTGTTTGCGGTCCGGTGCTGGTGGGCTGGGCAAGCAGCGAACTGTAACCTCTGTATCTATGTCGTTTGAATCAGATAAGACCCTGAGTGAGGACATAGAAGAGTCTGTCTCATCTCCAGAAAATGTTTGACTCCTAGTCGGTCCCTGTCCAACGGGGGACTTTTCAGTGGCGTTCCCTTTCAACTCCTCCTTGTCCAGGTTTGGATGGTAGCACTTATAATAAATAATTTTAAATAACAGACCAAAGATGTAAACTGCAACAACACTGACAGCAGTGATTACAGCATACGAGAGTGGAATTTCGAAATAAGGCGGTTCTGTGCTCATCTTCCAGCACCACAAACCGCAGAGGAGGGAAATGTCAACCAGCATGTACCCGTGATAGAGTAGAGTCCTGTTCCTCGTCCTCCCCTTCACCACATTGAACCAGTCGAAATACCAAATGAGGCCCACGGTGGCTCGGTAGAGCCGTTCTCCGCAGGGGCCCTCCATGAAGTCCGTCTTGGATCGCCAGACGAAGAAGAACAGAACCATCCAAGAGCAAACAAAGTGAGTGAAGATGAAGCAGGGCAGCACGGAGGCGAAGAGGGCGAGGGCGATGAGGCGAGACGAGATGAGGAACAGGTTCCAGAGGAAGTAGACCACCGATGAGATCATCTGCTGTTTCTCCTTGGAGGGCAGGAAGGAGCGCAGGGAGCGGTGGTACATGGTCACACTGAAGGCGATGGCTGAGGCCGACCCGACGGCCTTCAACACTGAGGAGGAGGAGGAGGAGGAAGAGGAGAAGTCATTAGAGAAGCTACAAATAATTGTAAATGAACCCAAGAGGTATTGTGAGAAACCTGTTTCCTCTTGCTGAAGGGTAGAAAGTAGGGCTGGGCATTATATCAATATCGTGATATGAGACTAGATATCATCTTAGATTTTGGATATCGTAATATGGCATAGGCAAAATTACAGTATCTGGCCATACAGACAGTGTTTGGTTTAATTTGTTCAGGTTTTGAGATATCCTCGACTAAGATTTCTGCCTCCATCGCAATTACAACTCACAGTTCTGCCCCCAAATCTACATGTCGTAACTGTGAGACATGAGTAACGCACTGCACCTGTCACAGGGCTGAGCTCGCCACTCTGCAGGATGATGGTGAGCATGAGTACGAGCTGGGGGGAGCTCTCCGAAAACGTCTCCACGAGCCGCAGCATGCTCAGGTCGTGGCTCAGGAACACCGCGGTGCCCTCGCGGTCAGGGATCTTCGAGCAGGAGCTGCATAGAAAGATCTCCACGACACCTGCATGCCTGAGGAGACAAAGTTGTGGGATAGAGAACGCACGGTTAAAACCACCGGAATGACCACATATTAAACATGACCAGTTATCATGTAAAATACATCCATTTTTTGCAGTGTTATCACACATCAGGTATTAATACATGAAAAAGAGCCACTTTGGTTTCAACAAAACCAGTTTAACAAAGATAATTATCTATTGTAAACAAGGAACATGTGGTTTAACTTGTGTTTCTACTATTCCTGAGTCATTGTGGTCACATAAATACATTAAAAAAAATTAAATAAAAAATTCTGCTGTTACAAAATATCCTATCATGAACCACATTTAGAGGAAATGAAACCGATGATGCCATTCATAGCAGAAGATGTCTTAACTGTATTATACTGAAATTCCGTATTATCCACACCACCCTAGTTTGGAACAGCACAATTGTTCCATTCAGATTATTTCATTTCCCGTAAATGGGAATATTTCCATGAACAGGCCAGGGTGGAGATCTCAGATAAAGAGCCAAATGTGAAACAGAAACTTAATAAACACCGTACTTCCGTGCTCACATCCAGCTTCCCCACACATATTCACCATAGAAGGAAACACACAGCCTGAGGCACTTTAAGAGTACTATAGTATATACGGTACACAACCTGAAGTAGATTCCCAGCTGGAGCACATGAAGAAGCGCGAGCTGGCTCCTGCTCAGGCATTTCTCGACCTTTGTCCGCCTCTCGGAGCCCTCGGAGCTGTACCAGAGCCAGCTGAATGCCTGGACGAGAAAGGACGAGACCAGGAGGAGCAGCACCAGGATACCGAGGCTCACATAGGCTTTTTCCTGGTAGAAAGACACAACGGCAAATATGTCCAGCACTATGTCGAGCAGCAGGAACAGCAGACCAACACAAATGAAGAGGAAGTCCACGGGGGAGTACTTGAACACATCCATAGTGTCTGTCAAACTAAAGTTCACATATCCACTTTAACCGGCTGCTTCTAGTGCGGTGACACAAAGCTGTTAGCGCTTCACTTGTTAACTTGAGAAGACACACAACCGAAAGTTGGCACAGAGCAAAGGTTCACTGTTGAAATACTTTGTAACCCCTCCTACAGGGTTACATAACATTTTAAAGGCATACCGTAGTAACATAATCATTCCATACAAACAACTCATATTGAAAGCTGTCAATTTAACATTTAAGCTCTATAGTATTCCTTTTTTCAAATTAAGTTACTTTACTGTAAAAAATTAAAATTAAAAAATGGAAAAACTGAGCTATAAATCATCATACAAATCAGATCAGTCTGTATCATGAAGTGTAAAAAAAAAAAAAAGCACAAATTAAAATACAACATTGTCACCACTTTAATGATTGCACATGGCAAATGAGGTAAAATATTAACAACCAGTAGTGACCTTGACTTTTGGTTTCAGCAGTTTTGTTGGCAAAACAAGAACACAGAAACAAACAATGAACTGAAAGACGCTGAAAGTGTGAAAATACATTAACACGTAAAACAACTTGAATTCACTTTTAGGACACCCAAAATTTTTTAAAAAGAACATAGACAAACTGTCTAGTTTTGAATGATGAGGACTGTCTATGTGCACGCTGATACTGAAGTAAACAGAGACGTTTCGCACATGTGACATTTAAACAAGCTAAACAAACACTGGATGAGCGAGCAAAACTAACACTAGCGGTTTGTTTTGTACCTAAAGACGTCACCATATGTACTAACAATTCTTAGTCGGCATGTAAAGAATCAACACTTGACTTGAACTTGTTTTGCACCATCAATATTATCTTGATTAAAAACCTGTCAAGTGGTCTAAAACAGCTGTTTCGCAGTCAGTAACAAAACACAGAGATTATAAAAGGAGAGCTACATTCAAAGTCCTTCAAATAGGTTCCATTAGTAGCAGCGGTGACAACAAAACACCCCAAAACACACATTTAGAGAGCCCTTCTTGTCATGTAAAAACCTCAGAAATCCAATCTTAGTCATTTAAATTTAGAGATTAACGACATAAATTAGGACAATTTCAGACCCTTGCAAAACCCTTATAGTGTCCAAAATATTATGATTGTTATTATTATTCAATATTTATTAATTTATTTTATTATATTATTTACCTTGTTGTCAAAAAACATTATTTTTTTTGTATTTTGGAAATACAAGGTGTTCACACAACAGCAACAACAACCCATATGACTATATGGTATGTATGAAAAAAGTAGTATATAAATGTACTCCATGTGTAAAGATAATAAAATACAGTTTGCTTTGTAGAAAATGTATCAAATACAACCAACACTTCACTGTGTTGGTTTAGAAATAAGCTTATCAAATTACCCCCTAGTTTCAAGTAGAGTTGAAATGTCATTGTATACAGGCAGTGAAGTCATAACAGTCATAGATTTCTTTTTAAATAAAGTTTTAAACTGTGGCAGCTGTCCCTTTAATATATCTACAGTGGTATTAGGACATTATGGCAAGGTTGCAAATCAACTTATTTATGGCAACACTGGATTTTTATACTTGCATTAACGTGATGAAATATCTGGATTAGTAAAAAAAACTGTTATTATCAGTTATTATTACACGGTTTTGTCGAATACTCGATTCTGATTGGTCAATCACGGCGTTCTACGGTCTGTTATTTCTCTATAGCAGACCGTTGCTATGCATAACAGACCGTTGCTATGGGCGCAGTTCTGATCTCAGACTCTGGCGGACCGTTTTTGTGTCAAATTATTGATTTCTTCAGTAAGTAGATGTTTAATAAGTGCGATAATGTACAGCTAACGGGTCATTGTTGTGAAATAAACTCCTTCAGGGCGATGCAAGACCGCTCCGTGGACCCCGACGCTAACCGGCTCGCTGTACATTATCTCTTACTTCTAAAAGTTTTTCCAGGAATTAACTAAATCGTAATATATGTACTAATGTATGATGTATGTACTGATATGAAAAGGATTTCATCTATATTGCCCACTCTTAGTTTCAAGTACAGTTTTGAGCCTGTATGTTGAGATTGTTGCATACTATTACTACCAAAGAAGGTAACATTTGTCAGTAATACACAGTTGGCCGTGATACAGTTGTGTGTCACGGCCAACTGTGTATTACTGACACAGCCGGTCAACTGTTTGTAACGGCCAACTGTCAGTAATACACAGTTGGCCGTGACACACAACTATATCACGGCCAACTGTGTATTACTGACACAGTTGGCCGTGACACACGAAAAGTCATACATCACAGTTGTGATGACTCCGCTCATTTTGCGCCATCAGTGTTTCTGATGACTCCTTGCTTTGAGTAAAAATGAGCAGCGTGGCCAGCCATCCGTTTGTTGAGGAGCTGGGAGGACGGAGTGCCGTCCTGGATGGAAAAGTCTCTGAAGGACACTTCTGCGTCGGGCATATCATCAGGCAGTCCTGGGTCCCTCACCGGGGGCCTCCACAGCTTGGGGTGGAAGCAGCAGTAGTAGAGGGTTTTGAAGAGCAGTCCCAGGAGGTAGATGAGAGGTAGGGAGATGAGCAGAGCGAGGGCGTACGGCTCAGTCTGGACAGGATCCCTGTAACACCACCAAGTCGCCAGCAGGATTCCTCCGTCGGTGGTGATGAAAGTATGGTAGATGATGCTCCTGCCTCTGGTCTGACCCTCTGCTACATTAAACCAGCTGAAGTACCAGATGAGCCCTACGGTGGCCCGGTAGAGGCACTCCCCGACGACGCTGTCCATGAAGTCGGTCCCCTGTCGCCAGGCCCACAACACGAAGACAAACCACAGCATCAGGAAGTGGGCGGCAATGTACCCAGACAGGACCGAAGCGAAGAGGGCGAGGGCCGCCACACGCGGGGCGATTAGCAGCAGGTTCCACAGGAAGTAGATCAAAGAAGAACACCAGCCCTGCTTGGCCTTGTCTGGGAGGAAGGAGCGCAGGGAGCGGTGGTAATCCACCACCATCCAGGCTATGGAGGTGGTTGATGCAGCAATGCTCACAACTGTAAAAAAAAAAAAGAAATCATTGTAGCAACCAACAGGAAGTGAACACCCAATTGTGGTGTTTGTTTACTTACCACAACCCAGGTGGGGAGTTTTTAATAACCTAAAGTGGGTCACTATCTATATCATGATTCACACATACAAACGTTATCATCATTTGCAGAAGTTTGCTTCTCATGTAGGGTGGAAGTAAATGGAACTAAAAGAGAACTCACACTGAACAGTCCTGGCCTTGTTTGTGTGCAGCATGACGTAGATCATCAGGGTGAGCTGAGGAGCACTCTCGCAGAACGTCTCGATGAGCCGGAGCATGCTGAGGTCGTGTGTCAGGTAAACGGCGTACTCGGACCCTTCCTGTTTCCGCCACCAAACCCTGAAGCCTTGTCGTATGGCGGAGATGTGCCTGCAATGGATGAATACGTCAGAGAAGGGCTATTATGACACACAGATTGTGGGAAAACTGCATCACATACCAAACCCATGCAGCTAAACATACTCTTTTAACAGTGAATAGAAGCAATCTGACAGTCAGAGCTTTTCATACCTCAATAACTCATTATCTGGTGCATGTTATGCATTGAGTTCTCTTCCGAGTCACTGGTTTTACTAGTTGCCACACCTGACATTTTCATTTGTGGTCACAGCACCTGTCAGATGTTATTACCTACTAGCTTGCCTGAACTATTCTGTAGGAATAATATTTTTTTAAAATAACAGGTACAGAGAGAAATACTCCTGCAGGCGAAGGTGCTTGTTCCCAGGGTGCTTTACTTCAGTTTTGTCAATATTAAAGTGTGTTTGCATGATGCAAACACCTTTTGATTCCTTCTGCAGGAAGGACAGCTTTTTCCATTCTCATGTGCAATATCACTGTTCATTGTGTGCAATATTAATGTCCATCATGTGCAATATTACTTCTTTTCTCATCACATGCAATGTTACTTCCTTTTCTGATTTTTTTAGCTAACTTTACCTTTTTTATTTTCTTATTATCTTATTTACTCATTTTACTAAATGTATCTTACTTAATTGTTATTCTTTTAGGCACTGGTGCTAGAAATAGTACTTTTCATTTTATACACTTGTATTTTAAACACTTGAACTTGTTGTAATTTTGTTGTATTTTTTGAGCAATCTCTGGCACAAGAATTTCCTTCGGGATTAATAAAGTTCTATCTTATCTTATCTTATTTTGTGTAACCTGTATTATAATGATATTGAGAAACCATTGAGTTCTCTTCCGAGTCACTGGTTTTACAAGTTGCCACACCTGACATTTTCATTTGTGGTCACAGCACCTGTAAAATGTTATTACCTACTAGCTTGCCTGAACTATTCTGTAGGAATATCCATTTTTTTAATAACAGGTGCAGAGAGAAATACTCCTGCTTGTTCCCAGGGTGCTTTATTTCAGTTTTGTCAATATTAAAGTGTGTTTGCGTGATGCAGGAAAGACAGCTGAAAACACCGAACACTGACAACAACAATAATATCAATATCATATGCAATATTTTTTCCATTCTAATGTGCAATATTAATGTCCATCATGTGCAATGTTACTTCCTTTTCTGTTGTTTTTTAGCTAACTTTACCTTTTTTTATTTTACTTATCTTATTTACTCATTTTACTAAATGTATCTTACTTAATTGTTATTCTTTTAGTCACTGGTGCTAGAAATAGTCCTTTTCATTTTATACACTTGTATTTTAAACACTTGAATTTGTTGTATTTTTGAGCAATCTCTGGCACAAGAATTGCCTTCGGGATTAATAAAGTTCTATCTTATGTTATCTTATCTTATTTCGTGTAACCTGTATTATAATGATATTGAGAAACCATTGAGTTCTCTTCCGAGTCACTGGTTTTACTAGCTGCCACACCTGACATTTTAATTTGTGGTCACAGCACCTGTCAAATGTTATTACCTACTAGCTTGCCTGAACTATTCTGTAGGAATATCCATTTTTTTAAATAATAGGTACAGAGAGAAATACTCCTCCTTGTTCCCAGGGTGCTTTATTTCAGTTTTGTCAATATTAAAGTTTGTTTGCATGAAGCAAACACCTTTTGATTTCATGTAAGCAGACAAACAAACATTATTTACTTATTTTACTAAATGTATCTTACTTAATTGTTATTCTTTTAGGCACTAGTGCTAGAAATAGTACTTTTCATTTTATACACTTGTATTTTAAACACTTGAACTTGTTGTAATTTTGTTGTATTATTGAGCAATCTCTGGCACAAGAATTTCCTTCTGGATTAATAAAGTTCTATCTTATCTTATCTTATCTTATCTTATCTTATCTTATTTCGTGTAACCTGTATTATAGTGATATTGAGAAACCAGAAATAACATTTACAGTCCCGTTGCTCGTGCGTGTAGCGACCAGGGTCGAAAATCCGGGATGTAAAGGTTTTAACATTTAAAGGTCCCATATTGTAAAAAGTGAGATTGTCATGTCTTTTACATTATAAAGCAGGTTTAAGTGCTTTATAAATACTGTTAATCTATCAAAAGGCTCAATAAGCCCGTATTCAGAAATTGCACATTTGAAACAAGCTGTTAGGATTTCTGTTCACTTGTGATGTCACAAATATACAATATTTAGGCCATTACATGGTTTTAAACGTAAACATTCTAAATGTGTCCCAGTTTATTTCCTGGTTGCAGCGGATGTGAATGACATCAGCTGACAGGATGTAAACATGGACCCAAACTGTTGCCTAACAACGCAATTCCGTTGCAATTTCGTTGAAATGCACTAAAACGGAGTGTTTCAGACAGGAGGGTGAATACATGTATATTCAGACAGACAGTATGAGGAAAATAAAGATTTTTTTTTAACATTACAGCATGTAAACATGTTCTAGTAGAAACACAAAATACAAGTATGAGCCTGAAAATGAGCACGATATGGGACCTTTAACATTTAAATACCAATTAAATAGCTCTAGGGCTGTTTGATGCCATGCATTTTAACTTAAATAGTTACTATGAGGTGTAAGCATTATTATTAACGACGTAATGTGTTAACTAACATGTACACAATAGTGAAGTCTACCTGCAAAGGAAGCCCAGCTGCAGCACATGTAACACACAGGAGAGCTTCACTCGGCCCCCGAACAGCACGGTGGTTCCAGTTCTTCCTCCTCCTCCTCCTCCTCCAGCCTGCCCGCCGAACCCCGGCAGCTCTCGGTCATACTGGAACCAGAACCAGCTGAACATCTGGACCACCACCGAGGACAGGACCATGAGGCCGACCAGCACCCCGAACCAGAGCAGGTCTCCTCGGCAGTAGAACTCGGTGGCCACCCACACGTCCGAGCCCCAGTCCACCAAGAAAGTACAAACTCCCACCACCGAGAACACAAAGTCGATCCACGTGTAGTTTGAAAAAGTCCCGCGCGCCATTAGCCGTTAGTGTTGTTGTTGTTGTTGCTAAGCTGACCAACCGACCAACCGACCTGTTGCTAGGCAGCTAACATTCAGGCTAACGTCCCGGTACCGTTATTTCCCTCCCAAAGAGACCTCACATTCTTCAACCCAGTGAAGAACAAAGTTGATAACTCTTTCATATTTAAGTAATAGTTTAAAACTCACTCAGACAAGAGGAGATATTATAACACAGGAGATTACAAGAGAGAAAAGAGAGTAAAGAATAACCGTTACACAGAGAGAAGAGCAGCTGGTGTGTTTGTAATGATCCTCCTGTCTGTGGAGCTGTTAGCCCCGCCCACTGTTATTAGCCCCGCCCACCACTGCTCGGGCGTGTAGCGACCAGGGTCGCAAATCCGGGATGTGAAGGTTTTAACATTTAAAGGTCCCATATCATGCTCATTTTCAGGTTCATACTTGTATTTTGTGTTTCTACTAGAACATGTTTACATGCTGTAATGTTATGTAATATTATGACTTTATTCTCGTTATATTACGACTTTTATTCTCATAATATTATGACTATATTCTCGTAATAATACGACTTTATTCTCGTACAGTTACAACTTTTTTCTCGTAATATTATGACTTTATTCTCGTAATATTACAACTTTATTCTCGTAATATTACAACTTTTTGCTCGTACAGTTACGACTTTTTTCTCATAATATTATGACTTTTTTTCTCGTAATATTATGACTTTATTCTTGTAATATTATGACTTTATTCTCGTAATATTATGACTTTATTCTCGTAATATTACGACTTTATTCACGTAATATTATGACTTTATTCTCGTAATAGTATGACTTTATTCACGTAATATTATGACTTTATTCACGTAATATTATGACTTTATTCTCGTAATATTATGACTTTATTCTCGTAATATTATGACTTTATTCTCGTAATATTACGATTTATTCTCGTACAGTTACAACTTTTTTCTCGTAATATTATGACTTTATTCTGGAAATCTCAGATGTTTTTCCCTCAATGTGACCATAATACTCCGTAGTACATTTGCACTTTGGCCCTCACTGCATTAGACTTATATACTGTATACTTAGACTATAAACTGTGTTACCTTCATCACAATGCTCAAATGTTTTGCGGCTCCAGACAGATTTTTTTTTTTTTTTTTTGCTTAAAATGGCTCTTTTGATGGTAAAGATTGGTGACCCCTGTAACAGGGCAACCTTTTTTTTTTTATTGAACAAATTCAAATTTACAAACAACATGGCTCATAGATAATTGCATTAGAGTAAAATGACAAGGTGCATACAGAACAAGAACAAATAAAATATGTAAAATTATACATGAAAATAATAATAAATTAAATTAAGGGCTAGGGCTGTACATGTAATTCATATTGTTCTATTATACTAAGAAGTTTCAATGCATTTTTGTTTTTAATGACTTTAAGGGCTTTTATGTAAGAAAGAAACTCAGAATGAAACACATTAAACCTATAGGTTTCACTTTCATATACTTGGATTTGTGCAAATAAAATTTTCCAAGAATGAGAATGTTATTCACCAAAAAGTCATCTTTGTTGTTGTCCATGACAAGACCATAAACAATGTCCTTTTGAGAGAAGTTTCCCAGATGAGAAACTTTTGGGAAAAGCCAGTCATATATATCATAAAGCCATAAAGCTCCAGAATACATACAATGAACAAATAAATGATCAGTAGTTTCAGTATCATCACAAAATACACAGTTATTGGTTTCAATTCCAAATCGTTGTCGCAACGAATCACTGGATGGATGGTGATACACTCCGTTTACATATTTTAAAATGGATTTCTTTTCCTTTGGAGGTTATGGGGAATTTCAGATATTTAGTTCGTAACATGTGAATAGTTTCTTTCTGATAGATTTGTGAAATGTAATAGGGGCAACCTGAGAGACTAAACTCAGGCCAATTAAACCCACCGCTCACTAAGCCCCGCCCCCTTCTAGCCACGACCTATAGTATGAAAGCAGCGCGTGTATGTTTCTTCGCAGCCTCGCGCCTCCTCGTAAAGTTATGACTTTATTCTCGTAATATTCCGACTTTATTCTCGTAATATTATGACTTTTTTCTCGTAAAGTTATGACCTTATTCTCGTTATATTACGACTTTATTCTCGTAATATTATGACTTTTTTTCTCGTAAAATTGTGACTTTATTCTTGTTATATTAAAACTTTTTTTCTCGTAATATTACTACTTTATTCTCGTATTATTACGACTTTTTTTCTCGTAAAGTTATGACTTTATTCTCGTAATATTACGCCTTTATTCTTGTACAGTTATGACTTCATTCTCGTTATATTACGACTTTTCTTCTCTTGAAAAGTGGTAATATTACTACTTTATTCTCGTATTATTACGACTTTTTTTCTCATAAAGTTATGACTTTATTCTCGTAATATTATGCCTTTATTCTTGTAAAATTGTGACTTTATTCCTGTTATATTACAACTTTTTTTCTCGTAATATTATGACTTTATTCTCGTATTATTACGACTTTTTTTCTCGTAAAGTTATGACTTTATTCTCGTAATATTACACCTTTATTCTCGTACAGTTACGGCTTTTTTCTTGTAATATTATGACTTTATTCTGGAAATCTCAGATTTTATTTCCCTCAATGTGGCCCTAATACTCCGTAGTACATTTGCACTTTGGCCCTCACTGCATTAGACTTACATACTATATACTTAGACTATAAACTGTGTTACCTTCGTCACAATGCTCAAATGTTTTGCGGCTCCAGACAGATTTTTTTTGCCTAAAATGTCTCTTTTAATAGTAAAGGTTGCTGACCCCTGCACTAGGGCAACCTGACAGACTAAACTCAGGCCAGTTAAACCCACCGCTCAGTAAGCCCCGCCCCCTCCTAGCAGCGGCCTATAGCATCAGAGCAGCGCGTGTATGTATCCCCTCAGCCTCGCGCCTCCTCCTCCTCTCTGTGATCGGTCGGTTTCATCCGGATCATCTCTCTCCTCTGTTAGCAACACAACAAGCTAACAACATGTCGAGGGTGTACATTGGAAGACTGAGCTACAGGGCCCGAGAGAAGGACGTGGAGAGGTTCTTCAAAGGCTACGGGAAGATACTGGAAGTCGACCTGAAAAACGGGTAACGTTGAGACCGTTAATCGGTGTTTCCGTTAGTTACCGGAGCCGTTACCGGGACGATGCAGCGCGTGCTGTCTGCGGCCTAGTCGGTGGCTAGCAGCCTGAGCTAATGCTAAGCTAACTAGCTATGTTTTAATATTTAAACAATGAAAACAGTAAAACATTTGATATACAGTTGGGTTTTAGTTTGGATAACGTGTTTGTTTTTCTTTATATAATTTTAAAATGTGTTTTTGTGTTTGAATTTTAGCGTTATTTTTGCATTATCTCGACCGATGCTAACTAGCTAGCGGCTAACTAGCTAGCTAAGGTTAGACGTGGCAAAGTCACAGGCCGCACTGAGTGTTGCAAGCAAACCTGGAGCTAAAACTAGTGCAAGTTCAGTCCCAGTAGTGTCTTTAACTACTAGATTGGATCCACTATCTAACATAAACGTGCAGTCCGGTGGAAATGCATATTGCATAATTTGCAAATAGTAAGACATGACATTGATATTAATTTCCTCTTCCTGTGGACTTGATTGTGTAACAACCATACACTCGTTTTGGAGCTGTCCGTTATTTTTTAGGAAAGAATTTATTTATTTATTTTATTATATATATTTTACATTTTATTTATTTTATTATATTTATTTTATATTTTATTTATTTTATTATTTATTTCGAATATTTTGTTATATTTCTGTTTAATTTTCATTATTAAGCAAATATTAGTTTTTTTTAATGATTTCTGCAGTTCAGAACAAAAAACAGCACTTTATTATGAATATTTTTTTATCATCTTAGAAAAATGAAATATAAATTAAATGCAACAGTACATGTAAAATAAAAACATATATATACAATTCATTAAGCAAATTACAATGTATAGATATTTAAAAAGAACATGCATGTAAATGGAAGAAAACAATATAGAAGTTGAGCTAAAACGTGTGCAGGTTCAGTCCCAGTCGTGTCTTTAACTACTAGATTGGATCCACAATTCAATTTAATTTAAGGAGGTGCATGAGTTGCATTTAATGTATGTATGTATGCATCCTCCAGCATCCCAACAATACCCATATTAAACAGTGTAATGGATTAAATGTAGTGTTGTGAAAAGTGTGGGTGACAATTATGAAGCAGAAATAGACTGCTGTAGCCTAAGCTACAGATATATTTTACATATGTCTAACAGCATTTGAAAGGTTAAAAAAAAAAAATGTGAGTACACCTCTCAATTTTTTCAATTCTATTTGCTTTATTGGCATGACTGTCAGGTGAATGATATTGCCAAAGCGTCAATTAATAATAAATATAAATTAAAAAAAAGAACAAAATAAAAACATATATATACAATTCATTAAGCAAATTACAATATATAGATATTTAAAAATAACATGCATGTTAATGGAAGAAAACAATAAAGAAGTAATTAATGTTTGTGTCAATCAAATAAAAAAAACAATTAATAACAATATATATTGCAATATCAAAGGATAAATGTAGAAAAAAAAAAAAAAAACACTATCTAACATTAAACGTGCAGTCCGGTGGAAAAAAAACGTATTTTGAATCATCGATGCTATCCGGCAAAGCATTACTTGCAAATAATAAGAAATGACATTGATCTTAATTTGCTCTTTCTGTGGACTTCATGATGAAACAACCATACACACGTTTTGGAGCTGTCCGTTATTTTTGGGAAAGAATTTGCCCTGTAATATTTCTGTTTATTTTTCATTATTAATCAAATATTTGTTTTTTATGTCTGCAGTTCAGAACAAAAACAGCACTGTATTATGAATATTTATCATTTTAGAAAAATATCACATTCATAAAAGTACATTCTATAATAACAGAAAAAGTTTTTAATTAAAGTTTTATAAATGAAATGCAACAGTACATGCAAACTATTCAGCACTCTTTATGCACATTTTCTAATTGCCTGAACTGCTGAATCCTTTGTTTTTCATTAGATCATTTTAATTATCCCTATAATATTCAGAAAAACACTGCATATATTCATATTTGGGAAAGTAGGACTGGTGAATTTATGATATTTTTGCTCGAAAATGACCTGCACAATTCAATATCAAATTGTTGCTAATTATTTTTTAATGTTGCCCATCTGATTGATAAATCAACTAATCTTGTCTTTGCATCAGTATAGCAGACTAGCAGTATTATACAAATGTCCACAAGATAGTTTAGCTTTACATCGAGTTTTGTAGCATTAATTCGTCTCACAAAATTAACCAGCTTGGAAGAAGTAAGATGTCTGTACATTAGTATCGGTTGTCTATAGCGCTGAAACCTGGACCCACTGCTCGAGAACGCCTTTTTAAGGAACTGTGACATAGCTGTGGCCAACATTTTGTTTTTCCTGGCTATTGTTTTAACTATGCTTTGTCTGTGCAAACCTGACCTCCACTGTGTTTTTTCGACCATGAAAATCCAAATCCGTTGTCATTACCAAGTGTTAACACGTTCTCTTCTTTCACAAAGGTATGGGTTTGTTGAATTTGATGACCCGCGTGATGCAGATGATGCTGTGTATGACTTGAACGGCAAGGAGTTGTGTGGGGAAAGGGTCATTGTGGAGCACACCAAGGGACCCCGTCGTGATGGAGGTTATGGAGGAGGAGGTGGAGGAGGAGGTGGTGGTGGAGGAGGAGGAGGAGGAGGAGGAGGTGGCGGAGGAGGAGGTGGTGGTGGAGGAGGAAGAAGTAAGTGTTCCAGAGAATTGTGCTTATTTCACATGAATAATGTCACTGATGAGGGATTTCATTCATTACAGGGAATCATTGATCTAAATTTTGAAGGGGCAAACATTTGAAGCTTGTCCTTGGTGGCTGATGTGCATTCAATTCAATCCTAGTGTTTGACACTCTGATAAAGGAGTGCGGCTGATACTTTTCAGAAACATTTTGTTGCTGTAGGTGGTATCTTGAGCTGGGTGATATTGTGATATAGGACACCGTATTGATTCTGTCATTTTAATACTTGGATACAGCAAAAACATTGCATTTTCTTTGTCACAAAAGCTGCACTAGAAAAGTCATGCAATATTGACCTCTCTATTTTAATTATAGACTTATGGGAAAAAAATTGGCCAGTCAAATATATGCACCAATGTTACCTTTTTTGTAAAATCAAGTTTTGGTCGGTATCGCCCAGCTTTACTGGTACCTTATCTCCATCCCTTATGACTGAACAGAGTCTACTTGAGCAGCTTCAGGTGAAACTTGGTTGTTTTCAATTCAGTTTTTGTGTTTGAGTTGCACCCACCCACCCACGCCCCCTCATCTTAATTTCATCATTACTTGCTATTGTTCTGGCCTCAACGAGCCCTCCAGGTTTTCGATGGCCTGTTTAACATAAATGCACGTCTCAGTTTCTGGATAGGGCACTCCAGAGCTGCCATTTAGTTTTCTATTGTCTTGCAAATAGATTAGCGGACATTGTACGAGCACCACTCAGTACAGCACTTAACCGTTTTCTTCCCCCACTGAACAGTAGGCGTGGGAGGAGATTTCCATATGACACAATTAATCTTGCGTGCACCAGAGCCACCAATGACTTGAGAAATATCTTTGGGGTACCATTTGATGGATTGGAAATGCAGTTACATGTGAATGTGTGATGGGGAAATGGCTTACTGATGGAAAGGATATAAATGTCTTAATTTGAATATTGTAAAAAATAACTATTTGATTGTTAAATATCTTGTAATCTATTGATGTCTTATTCCGTTTCTTATTTTATTTAAAATGATTGTCAATTTAAAGGTAAAGATTTAACAAAGAACCTCAATGTTTTAATTGAAAGAGTCCTTTGCTGACTGCCTGCCCCTATTGCTGGCCATGGTGTCCCCCCTTTCCAAGAGTGTGGTTTGACCATTCTGGGCCCCTGGGCAGACCAAAAAAGGGAGCCATTGTGAATGAAGACCGCTTTTCCCATTAGGCCCAGGCCGGGTGGTGAGGATGCCATGGGGTTAGGAAGAGATGTGGGTTCAGCTCTTATAGGTGCCTGAAAAAAAGAACATGTTTTGTAACAGTGAAATGTTTTTAGATAAGATAGCTTAGAAACTTGCATTAGTTCACCGTAAGTACTTCCTCGATCAGTTATGTTATTATTTTTTTTCTTTCTTATTTAGAAAATAGGCCTATTGAAATGTTAACCAAAATTGAATAAGCTACAAATGTGTTGTATAGGTTTAGGTTTTTAATTAAAGCTTTTAATTTGTAGAAAGAGTTTTTTAGGATATCTTTTTTTTTTTTTTTTTTGTAAGCCGTTTTTTTCACCTTTTGCTTTTCCCCTTTTTGTTTCCTTTTCCCAAGTGAATATTGATATATATTTTGTAGTGTGTAGCTTGGAGATTAGTATAAATGCATCATCACCATTTCTTTTTGGTCCTCATTTTCCCTGTCCTTTCCTTGTTACCTTAAAAGGTGGATATGGTCGCTGGGGAAGAGACAGATATGGTCCACCTATAAGGACAGATTATCGGCTCATTGTTGAGAATCTTTCCAGCCGCTGCAGCTGGCAGGACTTGAAGGTATGAAGCTGTTTTGTTTTTTTCTTAAGTGTTAAGGAAGTAATGTCAAAAGCCAATAAGTAGTACATCAAAAGTGTTATCCCATTTGTTCACTGTCTAGTTCTGAAGAACTTTATATTTAGAGATACAACTACACAAACTGTCAGAACCAGTCTCACAACATTAATGAAACCAAATGCCTTTCCCCCCTTTGAGTTTGTCATGTCTTAGATTTTTGTTTTATGAGCTGAGCATATCCATTAACGCATCACTTCCCAATTCTCTGAAGGACTACATGAGGCAGGCAGGGGAGGTGACTTACGCCGACACCCACAAGGGCCGGAGGAATGAAGGGGTGATAGAGTTCAGGCTCTACTCTGACATGAAGAGGGCTCTGGAGAAGCTCGACGGCACAGAAGTGAACGGTAGAAAGATCCGGCTCATCGAGGACCGTCCCGGAGCCAGACGCCGGCGCTCTTATTCTCGCAGCCGCAGCCATTCCAGGTTAGATGTGCCGCTGTAATTACACATGGCTTCCTGATGCATATTGAGGTTTCTAAATATAGAAAATAGTACATGAGAAAGTTTACAAAATGACCATACGATGCACAAGGATTTAAACCCGTGTTTCATATGTAGTGCTTGAGACATTATTGACAACAGATACGGATTCATAACGCTGTGTCGATGTGACTGTTGCTAATTGTTACTGTCTTTTCTCAGGTCCCGCTCCAGGAGCCGCAGGTCTCGCAAGAGCCGCAGCCGCAGTGAGAGCAGCAGTCGCAGCCGCTCCCACTCCAGGTGAGACATGGAAACTCTGTCAGAGGGGATATTATGCTAAGCACATGTCATTTCTGTACTGAATAGAGCCATCAATAAACAGTAAGGGCAAACTTAACTTAATGAAGCTGTTTTTAGGATTAGTTAGCTCTTGGTAACCAGTGTGAAGTAGGGCTGGGTATCGTTTAAAAAAATTACAATGTCAGTACCGTTATTAGTAACCTTAAAGTGATACTGATACCAAAAGAGTACTTCATTCGATAACCATCATGTGAATGGAAGTTGTGTGTGTGACCCACTGGCTAGCTAATCTCTGTTGCACTGCAAAGCGCTCATACAGTGCCGGTTACCACTGGTAACGCCGTCCTGAGTCCACGTTATCGTGGAAGCGTAATGGCCACCAAGCTTAAAACCGCTAGCTCTGTCAGTACTGTTGCCGTCACGCGGTAAGCACCGTTAGCTGCTATCTTCTGGCTTAGAAATCTCCGTGTTATGAGCCACGTGCAGGCAGACAATCCCGACTGTATGGATTGAAGCTGCTGCGGTAGTGGTCCAATCACACGTCGCAGTAAATCGAAAAACGCCTTCGGTGATTGGCTGCGAGCAAAACCAAACAAATAGTCTTTTTTTTTTTCTAGATCTGGGCACAAAAACTGTCATTTGACTGGAGAAAGTTTGATACTACTTGGTACTTGGTTATGTCGGTGGATACCTTGATGTGGAAGACACGCACATCCTTGTTCAGCTGCTGAGTCCGAACGGCATTCGATCTCTCAATGCCACATCTCAAGCCACTCAGCAGCTGCCTATAAAAGCCACATTAACGGCATTCGGTTAGTAGTAAGACGAGAGCACATGTCTCTATGAATAGATTTCCACGAAAAAAAGTCCATAAAAGTGCACAGGTGCATGCACTTGTGTGCATGTAGCCTATAGCTGATGACAGCAAGCAGTAGCCTGATATCTACAGCTGTTTAATTTGTTTAATCTAAGCAGGTCATGGCCACATAGCCCAGTCTCTCTGTCCACTGATGGACACGGCTCAAGTTTAAATGCCCCTCTGGCATTTAAAATGACCGTCATCTTGTCCTGTTTTTAATGGTGCAGAACTTTTTCAAATAGTACGGTCATAAATTGTTCTGATAAAATGTAAATACTTTTATTGTGTTTTACCAGCAAATTGTTCCTTTTGTGATCGATTTCTGTAAGAGGGCATTTGGTCTGATAGGTTGTGGTCGTAGGGATGGTAGAAATAATCTTGTGTGGACATTTGTGAGCAAGTTTGGCACAGCAAGGAATCAAAAAACACTAAGTTCCACTGTCTGATTTTGTCCACAGAGCGGCGTCCCGCTCCCGCAGCCGATCTCGTAGCAAGAAGAACAAGGTCAAGAGCAAGAAGGAGGAAGAGGAGCGCAGCAACGGCGCCCCGAAGAACAAGGACCGCAGCAGGAGCCGCAGCCCCAAGAGCCGCAGCCCCAAGAGCCGCAGCCCAAAGAGTCGCAGCCCCAAGAGCCGCTCCCCCAAGAGTCGCAGCCCCAAGAGCAAAAAGAGCAAGAAAGACGGGAAGAAGAAGAAGGACGACTCCAGGTCCAGATCTCGCTCCAACTCCAGGTCTCGCTCTCGGTCAGGAATCAAGGATCGCTCCAGGAAATCCGGCTCAAAGGGCCGCGAGCAGCCCAAGAGCGAAGACGAGGGAGGCGAGGCCGAGATGGGCTCCCGCTCTCGTTCGCGTTCCCCCGCCGAATCCAAATCCAGAGCCAGGTCTAAATCGAAGTCCAAGTCCAAATCCCGTTCCCCCACGCCCGCCAAAGCGCGCTCCCGCTCCCGCTCCGCCTCCCGTTCAGAGTCCCGCTCCAAATCCCGCTCCCAGTCTCGTTCCCGCTCCCGCTCTTAGTTCACATTTTGAACTGTTTGTCATGAGCCCTTATCCCAGTGTGTCCCCCTGCCCTCCATTCACATTCCCCAATCCCCCGACCCCGACCCCCCCACTACCCCTGCCTCCTGTTTTTTGATAAATAGCTGTAGAATACCAGGCACTCGTGCTCGATGTCTTTTATGCCCACGCTACTCCATTTCATTTGACTTTTACTCGACATATTTTTTCATTAGAGCTGTCTCGTATGGGGGTGTTTGTAAAATAACAGGGTGCAGTCTCTCGGTTTTATAAGTTTAAATGATGGTATGGTATGTGTCTTAGCCTTTTTTTAATCAATCGTAGAAGCATACTGTTGTCAAAATGCTGGGTGGGAATATGTCCTAGCATCTCCTCACCTTTTGTAAAATCCTTGTATCATTTTATTTCAGATTAAAACAAATGCCTGTTCTACATTTGTCGTTGGGTTTGGGTTTTTTATATTTATCAGTGAGGTATGGTATTGATTTCAGTTTGGGCATGATTTGAGTACTTTTATAGGACAGTCGGAGCAAATGTCCAAAATACAGATTTCTGAGGTCTGTGGCTAAAAAGAGCCAAGACAATTCACTATTTACTCCTGTTGAGCAACGTTCAGTAAACTACAGAGCCCAGCTCCTTCAGAAAATTATCTAGCTTTTTACGAAATGACAGTATATTTCCACGACCTGTTTTTACAGATTTACTACTTCAGTAAGAACTGGATGCTTTGGGCTGAAACATCGAGAGGCAGGTTGTTCTGGTCTTTTCATGGGACTTGTTGACGCTAGAAATACAGAATAACGACATTAACTATAGTTAAACTGAAATGTATTCCAGTTTTGCAAAATCATGTAGGGTAAAAATACAAAACATTTGTGGTTGCTGGCTTTAAATTTTTTAATATAAAATTGGCATTTAGCCTTCACTGGCTGCTGGTCATTTTCGGCTCTGGCAATGACATTAAGATAAGCGGTTTCCAATATGACCCACTAATAATAAAGGTGCTCCGATCAGGATGTTTGGGGCCGATCCGGTCACGATCTGATCTATTTGAACCCATTTCTCAGCGACTGTCAGCAAGCGATTCCGCTCATCTCTCGCTCTTCATTTAGACACAATTGATAAGTATGTAATTTAAAAAATGCAAACAGCCGCGTTACTAGGAGAACGGCAGGAAGAGGGAAATCAACAGTGTTGGTAAGCAGGGAATGCATATTTTAATAATTTATCATAATCAGATCAGTATCCTTTATAATAGATTATCAGTGTGTTTTCTTGCCAGATTCACTTGTGGCTCGCGGCAAAAAATAGACCAGACGGATGCCGGAACTATCGCTGCAGATCGCGAGCTCCGCGGCGCCGCGCCCGGTGTGTGTGTGTCCAGCTGTGTCGCTCCCAGAGCAAATTAAAGAGCAGGCGAGAAAGCAGGAAAATGAGTAATGAAAACGTTTCAAATCAGAATCAATGCGTCATCTGATCGGCTTTTACAAAGACGAACAAATGTCGGCCGATCGATCTGAGCACCCTTAACACTCTAAACATCTGTGCTATGAACTCTTTCAGGTGGTCAGAGCAACCTGTGCCCAAAACAGAGGTGTGACATACATGTCAATGTAAATTCCGTCATTTTATAATGTACACTTCGTATAAAACAGTCAATTACAGATAAACAGTCAGTAACCAGAATCCATACAGTTCCATGATGCTTCATCCTTCACCTCACTGAATACTACACACATAGAGGTCCAACTTCCTAATATTCCCTCATCCGTGTCTTGTAGTCTCCAAGTCTGTTTTCAACCTATGAGCAAGGTTTCACCTCTTTCTGTTACCATGGAATCCTGAGGCCCAGCTCCTCTTCGTCGCTCTGTCTGTCGGAGTGCATGCAGGCTTGATGCCAGTCAGCTGAGCAGTCATCAATCTATTCAGATCACGGCCCTGAGAGTGTCAGTCGTCATCATCCTCTTCTGATGAAGAGCGCATCACCCCGCCGCTGTCGTCACGGTAACACCTTGCCAGCAGGCGCAGCTCCTCCAGGGCCTCCTCGTAGTCGCCCATTTCGGGCCCATGGGAGAGGAAGCTGGGGGCCGCGCGGCGGATGTCCAAAGTGGTGGCTCCGCGACGCAGCTCGGACAGCCACGAGCCGAGCGCAGGCCCGGACTGGAGGGACGTCATGACGGGTGCAGAGGAGACCACGGGGGCCGGCGCTGCAGAGCATAACAACATCAAATACAAGCTGGAGATAAGTTTGAATTAAAATGACACAAAAAGAGTAAAGGGGAAATAGAAAGAAGCTTACCGCCAGGCGGGAGAGGCTGGCTCTGCAGGAAGCCCTGAGCACAGACGGACTGGCTGAATATCTGAGGGAAAGGTGACGTCAGCTTGCTGGGTTCAGACACCAACTGCAGAGTCCTGAGAGAGTGAGAAGATAGAATAACATATTGTTTAAAGATAAACAAGTGAAAGTATTATGTTAGTTCACAGCATGTGACAGTGTGGGGACTCACAGAGGAGCTGTAGGATAGAAAGAGCTGATGTAGGATTCCAGGACGTCTTCACCGCTGTGGAGGCTGTGCAGAGGAGTGGGCGGTTGAATCCCTCGAGCCAGAGAGCTGATGGAATAAAAATTATTTCAGTAACACATTAAAGGAGATTTCACTTAATTTGATGATTGGAAGGTGTTTAATGCCTGCATGTTTCTACATTCGTAATCCTGTTGACTTAAAGGGATAGTTTATGTGTTTCTGAAGTGGGGTTGCGTGAGGTACTTCTCCATAGTCAATGAAAAATATAAGAAATAAAACCATAATACAGGCTGTTTACATGTAAAGTCATTTTCCCCGTAACTCATTTCTGGCCTTTTTCATTGAAAGTCTATGTATGCCTTTACAGTATACTGTGCAGATATAAATGATATTGTGTGAAAGCTCCACGTCAGCGCTTTAAACTGGTCTACACAGCTATTTAAGTTATGTAACTATAAATAAAACATGCTGTTTAAGATTAATTTTCTTCTTCTGTTTAAAACATGTGAAAGCGTGGTAACATTCAGCGTGGAGTTATTCAGGAAGTTCTGACCTGATTAGTCTCTGGCCCTCGAAGCCTCTGAGCGTCGCCCACTGGCTGTAGCATCGACCGTCGCCGGGTTCGGAGCAAGCAGATAGAGGTTTCCATGGCAACGCATCTGTACAGGCACTCAGGGCGTCGGGGAGAGAGCTGCCGTGCATCATGGGAAAGGGGACGGCGCCGTACGCAGCCACCACCTAGGATTTAAATCACAACGGTCATCATAAACTCAGAGCCTCGTCTCCAGACACATGAACATAGAACAACAGATATTAACCAGGTTTAACCAGCGGCAGGAAGTCACCTTTCTCCCAGACACGGCGAGTGTGTCTGCCACCTGCCACATGGGGACGCTGTTGTTCTTCAGCCTGTAAGGCAAAGTGAGGGCATCGAGGGCCAAAGCCAGCACAGAGCTGGAGTGGTACCACAGTGAGGGCTGAGAGGGGAAAGACAAGTTAACCAATGACAAGATCAGATATATTCATGCATATATGCACATATAAAAAGGTTGTCTGTGAGTCTTAACATGTCCTTAAAATCATATCTAAACAGTTTTATAAGACTAAACGTGGTTTAGTGTGGTGCTAGTTAAAAGAGAGTTTTATGACAGTTTATCTCCATTTATCGTCATCATGTTGATTTCAATTTGAGATATGTTTTTAATTTAAGTTTAATTAAAACAAAGTCAATTAAAATGTCAAAATAAGTCACTGAAAAGGTCAAATGGCACATTCACACCAAGAGCGAAGGAAACTTTTCGCGTGGCACGATTACATACAATGTCAATGCAAAGAGGCAAATAAAAGATCTCTTAAAAAGTCCAAAATAATAAGTGACAAAAAAAAAAGGGATTAAAAGCTCACATCATAATTTAGGTGTGGGAATGCAGTGGGAGCGGACGGTCGTCTGCCTAGTCCACCACGCAGGGTCAACGGGCAGAAGAAAGAGCTGTGACTGGCCATGTGGACAGTCCCTAATGTGCAGTTCAACATGTGGTAGAGGTCCTTCATTGGAGTCTGAGTGAACAGGAAGAAAACAAGAAGCCCATTTACAAAACATCTGCTTTTTCACAACCTCTTACAAAACTCTCAGAATCTAGAGAGCGATGAAAGAGAGATACTGCGTTCGTGACTCACTGAATTCGGGTGACTGACAGGTGCTAACCCCCAGGTTAGGATGCCTCTGCCGCCATAAGAGTCCTGCAGCATCTCTGTGACCTTTGACCCCAGGCCTGAAAAGCCATCAGCCAGGTCACAAAAAACCTGGAAACCCTGAGAGGAAAACAGGATGCAGACAGACGAGGGATGAAAGTTTTAAACTGGATTCATTGAAAACTGGGCGATGGAAAATGAAACCTGAAATATCCTTCCATCTTATTAATATAATACAATACAGTATTAAAAACGTACCTGAAGGTAATCACACTCCTCTACGAAGAAGTGCAGTTTGTCCTCCAGCTGCTCGAGCACCGACCCCTGCAGGAGAGCCTCTCCCTGGCCAAAAGCCTCCAGACGCTGAGACTCCCTGAACACCCAAATGTTAATAAATAAATAGTAGTTAATAGGGAGAAAATGTAAGTATGTTTCACTTATGGCCACACCCCAATTAGTGATTTTTTTTATCAGCTGTAAAAGGTTTAGACATCACTATTTGGGGTGCAGGAGCAGGTGCAACAAGCTTTTAAGATTCAGCCCACGAAGAGCAGTCTGGGATTCAGTCTTAAAGCCAAAAATCTGTGTAACGCCTGACATCTACTGGAGAAGAGCAGGTACTGCACCGGCTGGTTCTGGAGGAAAATGTAATTCAGTAGTCGCCTCATTTCGTTCAACAAAAAAGTAAGGATGTCTGATGTTACCCGTCATGGTTGTACTGGTGGATGACAGAGATGCTGCGAGGGTGCAGGTGGATTCGGAGGAAGTCGGACCACACCTTCACGCTGCCCTCCAGCCTGTAGGCCTTCTGGGTACGAGCCAGCTGGCTGTTCACAGTGTCCACACTCACTGCACCTGCTGGTGGTGAGCGTTGTCAGAGTGGTCGCTGCCCAGTTTGACATTAAATCTTGTATGTCGTGCAAAATTTAAAAGAGGCTTTCTTAAAGGTTTTTCTTACCAGAGCGCTGAGGCTGGGGACTGGAGTAAAAATCAACTTCAGCAAGGATCTCCCCTCTCTGGAGACAAAGAAAAGCTGTCAGGATAAGGCACTAAACTGTTTATATGAAAGCCGAATGGATGCTATCAAGCTAGTAAAGTCTGGCTATGGGGGATTTTCTGAATATTTACATGGCGGGTAAAAGAGCAAATGTAGCTGTTCCTGTACCCAAGAAGCTTTTATATTGATGAAAACAGCGTGTGGCCTATTTGGAAACCTACAATTATACTACAGGTTGTGGTAGTGGTGATCTTCCGTTTTCTTTTGATCGCTATTAAAATATATGATAAATACCAACATCAAAAGTATCAATGACCTAAAAAGCAATTCATACTAGATCAAGATACATATTCAAATATATAGAACACCATTATTGTAAATGGCTTGGCGTCACTCTCTCAAGACAATGAGGAAAATGTTATGTACTGTATCATTAAGCTGCTTGTTAGTTTCATTTCCACCAGAAATACTCACATCCAACTTGTCCAGATCTTCAAGAAAGGAGTTCTTCTCAGGAGGACTTTCTTTGTGCATCATGAGGCTTCCATCCCTGACAGATGGAATAATAAAACCTTTAATAAGAAAGTATCTGACACATCCATCACTGTAGGTTTCATTCATTATGCACTTACAGTATTTCATTACACCAAAAACAAATGTCTAACGGAAGGTGTCAAGCAAACAACAGAGTGTGCCGTTTCACAGAAAATCACAAAAATGTTTAAAAGGTGCAACAATCCACAAGTGACACACTGTAGCTATAAATAGAACAAAATCTGTTCAGCCCTAAAGTCTTATTTATTTGTATATGTTTACCATGTGACGGCAGAGGTGTCCTTGCCGGCGTCATACAGACTTCCCTCCTGCCGTAGAGTCCGAAGACTTCCTGTTATAGACAGAGTGTGACAGGCAGGTGATTCAGGTTAGCAAGCATCATACACATCCAAGTTACTGTATGAATCTGTATCCATTTAAGGAATCTAAATCTTATATCAATGCATTAAAACTCAAAATAGGAAACATTTAAATCACTTAGAAAAATAAAGCTGCTCCAGCACAGAGGATGTTTTCAGCATTAATAAAAGAAGTTACCTTTGAGATCCATGGCAATGAGGCGAGGCGTGTGGGTGACATGTCCGCCCAGAGTCTGTCCTTCACGAAACACGACATCGCTCTCGATCTCAGCCGGCGGTGCATCTGGATCGTACGATAAAGACGCGTCCTGCAAACGAACACAAGCCAGTCGTCATTTAACTGTTGCAGACTGTGAAGCTAAAATGATCTAAAACAGCTCCATCTGAGAAGAGATGAGAGTGAGATGTTGCCTTCAGGGAGGTGGTGGGAAATGTATTAATCCAGGGGTTCTCAGGGTCCTCTTACAGGGGAGGAAATGTTCCAAGGACCCCCTCATAATCGTAACATCGATTAATCATAATACTTACTACCATTTGTACTCCCAGATGCCATAGGAACTATTTGTATTTTAAAACTTTTTAAAGTCTTTTAATCATGTTAAGATAAGATGAGATCATCCGTTATTAGTCCCACAGCGGGGAAATCTGCAATGTTATTGAATGTTAATACCATTTATATACCTTTAAACAGAGGGTGATCTTTTATTCAAACTGCATTTGGACTGAACTTGACAGCAGTTATAGCCTATATTTCAAATATTTGATCTTAAAAGTTTTCCAAAAACAGTAGCAAGACTGGCATAGTCCTAATAAATCCAGATATTTTAATTTTACTAAAAGTGCTGAAGTGCTATAAACTTTAAAATAATGAACTTATTGCTGTGTGTCACAATAAGAGTATCTATTGGCCCAAAGCTAACGTGGATGGGAGTAATTAATACAGTATTCTTTGTGTTATTGCTGCAAACGGTCCCCATCTGTAGATACTTCTTAATGATACAGCACAAATCTATAATTTATCGCAAATTACACAATAATTGTTGAACACAATAAACAGCAGTGTTGGAGGAATTATTCAGATCCTAAATAAAAGTACTAATACTACACTGTGAACTGGTAAAAGTCCTGCATTCAAAACTTTACTTAAAAGTAGTAAAAGTATGCAGTTAAGTACTGTCCCTGCCAGTGTTTTACTATTATGTATGATGATTATGGATTCATATTATTGCTGCATTTTACTGCTGTAGAAGTTTAAGGTTGTGCTCATTTTTATCTCCTTTATATACTGTTGGGTAGTTTAATCTGCAGCAATGCATCATAATCTATCAAACATTTTCCATCTGATCCAAGAGGCTTTTTAGATAGTTTATTATCTAGCTTAAGAAGTAGGAGAATTTCCTCAACCCATAAAGGAACACTTCATCCTTCAGTTCACCAGAAAATGAATAATCAACATCAACACATCAAAGTTACTAAAGCTGTCAGACAACAGTGGAATAAAAAGTTCAATATTTGCCTCTGAGATGTAGTGGAGTACAAGTATAAATATTTTTTAGAATTTTTGTATATTATATTATATTATATTATATATCATTATATATATCATTATATATATATTCAAAATTATTATATATTATTATTATTAATATTTTTTTGCATAAAATGGAAATACTCAAGTAAAGTACAAGTAGTCAAAATTGTACTTGAGTAAGAATACTTCCACCACTGATGAAACAACGACAACAGGACATCTTGTGCTGGATGCAGCAGCAGAGTCACAGATGTTGACTGAGGATGTAACTCAACATCTCCGTCAGGCTCATTCATATTTATCTATTTTAAGTTGTGTTAGCACCATAAAGCCTGGTGGCCACGGTTCTGTTATCTTTATGTGCCAGATTAACTACATCACATGTCTTCTGTGTGTTAAAATGAGCACAAAACGCCCATTCACTCGCTGCTAACATCAACATCTCTCCAAAAACACATGCAAAGCTATTGTTAGCTAGCTAGCTTAGCTTAGCTTAGTTTTAGCCTCTTACCTGTAAATTCCACCAGTGAGTCCCGACAAAGTTTGAATAATGTCCCAGCTGAAGAGTGATGACTTCTCTACAAAAGTTACTCATCGTGACGGAGTTCAATAATCAGAATAAAACATAAAATACACCAACAAGTTCAGAGATGGTGGGCATGACAACACTGAACAGCGACAACCTAACACGCTGTTGAGCTTCATGTAGACGGGCTTCTGTGATTGGCTGAGAGGAATGTGTGAAGAAATGTGATTTGATGTTACAAATGACGTAGGTGTAAAAGTTTGGGTTCACCGTGCCGTAGCTTCACGTGTAGTCTCTGCAAACTGGTCCTCTCAAGTATTAGAGTTTTATAAAAAGAAATTAATTAAAAAGGACAGTTTTAAAATGAATATATATTAAAGTTTTATAAAAATTTGAATTAAAAAGGAAATTTTTTATGATCATTTTTAAAATTAATATATATTAAAGTTTTATAAAATTTAAATGAAAAAAGACCGTTTTTATGTACATTTTTAAAATTAATATATATACATTTTTTTTATAAAATTTAAATTAAAAAGGACAGTTTTTATGTACATTTTTTTAAATTAATATATATTAGTTTTATAAAATTTAAATTAAAAAGGACAGTTTTTATGATCATTTTTAAAATGAATATATATTAAAGTTTTATAAAAATTTAAATTAAAAAGGCCAGTTTTTGTGATCATTTTTAAAATGAATGTATATTAAAGTTTTATAAAAATTTAAATTAAAAAGAACAGTTTTAAAATTAATGTATATTAAAATTTTATTAAAATTTTAATTAAAAAGGACAGTTTTAAAATTAATATATATAAAAGTTTATAACATTTTAATTAAAAAGGACAGTTTTTATGTACATTTTTAAAATGAATATAAATTAAATTTTTATAAAATTTAAATTAAAAGGGACAGTTTTTATGTACATTTTTTAAATTAATATATATTAAAGTTTTATAAAATTTAAATGAAAAAAGACCGTTTTTAGGAACATTTTTAAAATTTATATATATATATTTTTTTATAAAATTTAAATTAAAAAGGACAGTTTTTATGTACATTTTTTAAATTAATATATATTAAAGTTTTATAAAAATTTAAATTAAAAAGGACAGTTTTTATGTATATTTTTAAAATGAATATATATTAAAGTTTTTATAAAATTTAAATTAAAAAGGACAGTTTGTATGTGCATTTTTTAATGAACATATAGTTGTTTAAATAAATTATGCAAATTCATTATATTTTCCTTTCTTTTATCGTTAAAGAAGAAATGGTTGGTTTTATAATATATTTAAAAAATATTTATTATTAATGTGTTCAAATAAAGTATGCAAATTAAGTATATATATGTTTCTTTCTTTTACTGTTAAAGAAGAATTTGTTGGATGTGTTGCTATTTATAATATTATAAAAACTTTTTTATTGATGACCAGTGATTTTATACACACATTTGAGCAGCTGTATTTTTATTGAAGGGCCTTCAGTGACACTGACACATTCAGACTGTGGTGGACATTCATGATAAAACTGCTGAGTATCTTTATTTAAAACAGGTGGTTTTGATACAGAAAGTGATGGATAAACAGATGTTCCAGACCGTTTGATTACAGGCTGACAGGTTGATCGTTACCAGTGATCATGGAGACAAAAGGCTGAAACCAGTCCTTCACCTCCTTCATCTTGTCCTCCAGGGTGACCCGCAGGTCTTCGGCGGTTTTCTCGATGCCCTCCTTCATGGTCTCCGCCTGAGACATCAGCAGATCATTCAGGGTGGTGATCTTCGCCTGGGCGTTGTCACGCACCTGAGCAAAATAAGGGTCCAACCGTGTCTTCATGTTCTCCATGTTGGCTGAGCTTCGGGACTGAAAGTCCTCAAAGAAGTCAACGACATGTCTGAGAGAAAGACAGAGCAGTTTTAACTGAGTGGAGAATAAAAATCAAAAACATCTGATTTATCACATTGTTTCAGCGTCCAGTATGTTGTAAAGTATTATTTGTTGTATAAATGCAGTATTCCGATTTTTTACTTAAAGGGGACACATTATGCTCATTTTCAGGTTCATACTTATATTTTTGTTTCTACTACAACATGTTTACATGTTTTAATGTTCAAAAAAACACATGTCCCATGTCTGTCTGAATATACCTGTATTCACCCTCTGTCTGAAACGCTCCGTTTTAGTGTCTGTCTCTTTAAGGCCCCCTCCTGAAAAAGCCCTGTGTAAAAATACTCTCCAGGAAAGGTCCTCATCATACTTAAGTAGCAGTATGGACGTATGTACAGTATATACTGTATATTTACTTAGATTTTAAGACATTAAGATTTTGCTCAAAAACAGTCAAGTTTAAAGATATTATTTAGTCATTTTTAAGATATTTAGTCAGAATTAACCTCCAAAAACACACCATTAATCTGGGAACATACAGTAGATTAAAAAGGAACAATAAGACAATTAAAACATGACTTAGTATTTAAACTAGGGCTGTCGACTAAAAACCTGCATGGCCATTTCCAAAGGGGTCCCTTGACCTCTGACCTCCAGATATGTGAATGAAAATGGGTTCTATGGGTACCCACGAGTCTCCCCTTTACAGACATGCCCACTTTATGATAATCACATGCAGTTTGGGGCAAGTCATAGTCAAGTCAGCACACTGACACACTGACAGTTGTTGCTGCCTGTTGGGCTGCAGTTTGTCATGTTATGATTTGAGCATATTTTTTATGCTAAAAGCAGCACATGCACTGTGAGGGTTTCTGGACAATATGTGTCATTGTTTTGTGTTGTTAATTGATTTTCAATAAAAAGTATAGACATACATTTGCATAGAGCAGCATATTTGTCCACTCCCATGTTGATAAGAGTATTAAATACTTGACAAATCTCCCTTTAAGGTACATTTTGAACAGATCAAAATGTTGCAATTAAATATTTTAATCGATTGACAGCCCTAATTTAAACATAGATTAGTACAAAGTATTTGATGAAGACCCTACAAAATGAAACTGTTCTAAAATGAATTAAATAATAAAAAGTTCTTAAACGTTTGGTTGGTAAAAGTTAGAGAAAGTATGAGAGCCTCTTACTGGACAGAGTTCTCCATCAGCCTCCAGTGAACGCCTCCCTGCCTCAGTGGATCTCACTCACCTCTTGATGTCCTGTGTGTCCTTGTTGAGGCGTTTCTTCATCTTGCGGTTGTAGGCGGAGACCCTGACTCTGACGTCGTCGGCGTTCTGCTCCATCATGGTCTGCAGCTCCTCGGCGTACTTCTCCATCTGCTCCCGGGCCTCACTCATGTGATCGCCCAGCTTGTCGGTCAGCTTCTGCAGGGCTCGGCCCAGGTCATCTGCAGCGTCCTGGGTGTAGGGGGCCAGCTTGCTCTGCAGGTCGTCCTTGTACGTGGCCAGCTCAGCCATGCTGTCCTGGATCAGGCCGCTGTTGTTGATGTAGTGGGGGGAAGGCGAGACAGATGAGTTTAGGGATTTTGTTGGTGTTTTTTGTGGAATATTTTGGATCCAAAAGGGGTCAAGACTGAGGTCAAATAAAGGCCTTATTCAAGATAACAGAACATAGAATATAAAAATTGCTTAGCAGAGCTGTAGATCTATCTACAGTTTCTCTGTTTGACCTGAGCCCTTCCATGTCCAAGAAATCAATGCAAAAATCAAAGGATTTAAACGTAAAAGTTGAGTGAAGATTCAATAGTGGCTGGGACTGAACCAATAAAAGTCCAAACAAGATGTCCGAAAAGTGGACTTGCACCTGCACCACAGGCCTTAGTCAGCAGCTCTACATGTCTCACCTCACTGACACATGCTGATTAACCTCCTCACACTCAGCTGAGGACAAACTGGCTGTTGTGTAACCAAGCAGACGTCTAAAAACAACATTGTGTGGATGCTTTCCAACACACGAGAACACAAAGACCCTGATACAAATCTGGTTTGTTCCAGTTACAGTGTTTACCTGTCCTGCTAGAAGCTTTTATAAGTAAACGAACAGAAGTATTACTGGCAAAGTGTACTAAAAGTATCAAAAGTAAAAGAAGAGGAATACTTGTGTATGGAGAGAATGACAATACATTCTTGAAACTTGAAAACAGTGTAAATATATGTTGAAATGAATGTGAATTCATGTTGGAGGCTGCATTAGCGGAGCCGTTTGTTAGTCTTCTGCTTTACAAAAGCATAAAGATATTATACTCATACTATTTTTTACTCTTAGTGGGAACCAGTTCACCTCTAGTTGCAGATTCAGCTGGTTTAAACACACAAATGTTAATGCTAAATCTAAAATGTTTCCTTGAGCAGGTAGTGCAGATTAAAACACTAATAATGTTACAAATACGATCTGTGTAGACAATGTACAATTGTATCAGTCTGTTATATATGTGAGTTTATAGCACATAAAGTATTTATCATGTACAAAGTATTCACGTAGTAGAAAGTCAACAGTGCAAATAAATTGATTTATTACTTAGATAACTTTTCCCCTAAATGAACTCACTCCAGCTCTCGGCTGATCTGGGAGCTATGGATGCCCTTCACCACTTCGTTGGCCTTCGAGTTCAGATCGGTGAAATAATCGTTGAACTTCTCCACCGTGTCCTCCCACGGGTTCTTCCTCTCATCCTGAGGCACGCTTCTCGCATGGCAGCCTGCGTTGTTGGGACGGAGACAAACAAACTCATATATTCACTACTAAATCTTTTTAGATAGGAAATAAAACAGGGGATGGGTCATCTTCTTTGAGTCAATGGATGCAAAGTGTCACAAGTGTCATTTCATTCATTTGAGGATTTCTCTTTGTCTTTGAAGAATAAACCACTTTATAAAATGTGGGACCCGTATTCGGACTACATAGACACTGAGGAGCCCAAAGACTGATTTCAGATCTTTAGAAACCGTAGGACCTGCATATATACTGCTCACATGTTCAAGACAACTTGTGACAGTTATTTAATATAATAGCTCCTTTTGCTTCCTTTGCATTCTTGCATTCTTATAAGTAGTAGTAGTAGTGGTAGTAGTAGTAGTAGCAATAGTGGTAGTAGTAGTAGTAGTAGTAGTTGTTGTTGTTGTTGTAATAATAGTAGTAGTAGTAGTGGTAGTAGTAAAAAAGTCCAATAAAAATAAATACAATATACAATTTACAAAAAATATATATATATTTTCTAAGAAAACATTTTGAACTCACCTGATAGGACAGCCAGCGCAAGGATTACGGCAAAGACCCTCATGATGACAACTGGAATATCATATATTAATAAATAGGTTAAAATGATCTCAACACTGACATACAGAATTTAGGGAATTTAATAGTTTACTTTCACCAGCTGAACATTCATTTCAAGATTATTATTTTTTTTTTACTCAGATGTAATGAATCATCACCATGACAGTTTTTTTAATCAAATTCTTTCCACATCTAGTTTAAATAAACACAAATGATTTTACACAGCTAAAAACAAGTCAAAAACCTTCATTCAACCACTAGAAAGACCAACCGGCTGTTAATAGAAAAGGTGTGAGACTTACCTCAGTGATCCTGATCTTTGAGACTGACTGAACTCGTCACTCAGTATTTATACAGTATAGGTGGCTTTGATGCGATCCAATAAATGTCAGGAGGATTGCTGACATGCGTCCGAAGTTCCTGCGTCGTTGTCACCTTTTATTGCTGTGTGTGTGTGTTATTTTGGCTCCACGTCGCACTCTGAAAGTACACACAGGCAAGCACAGGTCAGAAATTAGGAACACCCGAAATATCTAATCAGAGGTTGCATGTGGTCAAGGCCTCTGGATTACCAGTGGGATAGTTTAATTTCAGTATTAACAGTTCCTTAAATAAAATGCAGCGCAGTTTATCACTGCACCATCAGATAATCAGAAAAAAATTCTCACTCTGTCCTTGTCTGTCACAAGCACAATGCTATTGATTACAGTGAAAAGGCCAAGGGTCATTCTTGTGTCACATCATTATCCAGCTGATCTGGTTCATAGTCTGCTTTAACAACCGCTGCGTGCATTTATACAACTTTTATAAGATGGGAAACCTTCCAGTAAAACTACCTTCCATCCATACAGATTGGGGTAATTAATTAAATACTTTATTGCCTGTAAATGTGGAAATGTACTTTTGGCCTTACTGTTGACAAAAATATAAACAGACACGAGGCATTAAATACATTAACAACCATCAGAAGATGTGTGGGCACGGTAGGAGTGCTTTCAGTGGATTAAAGCTGCTGTCGGTAACTTTGAGCAAATATGATAAAAAGCTGTTTTTATAAAACTGTCTCCTGTGTTCTGTGAGGTAAAATTACAGTTTCATTTTTAAGTTAAAGTGGTGAAAATATTGTAAATATAGCGTACACTTAAACTGATATTTACTTATTTTTAAGTGGGCCTTTCTGTTAGGTGTCTAAAATAAGTTTTTCTGCTGCCCCCGTCCACAGCAGTACATTCTTTGCTCCCGCACTGGTACTCCTGTCTGCTTCTCCGTCATCTACTGTAGGTAATACACTGACTATGGATAAATAGCTCATAACTGACCCAAACTATCCCTTTAAAGGAGTAAAGCTGTAGTTTTGTCTCACAGGTTTAGAGATTTCTAAGATTTTGGCCTCCACCCCCAATACAGTGGAGGTGAATGGAATTGTGTTTGTGGTCAGGAACAGGAACTTCTTTCTACCAAAGCTCTTAGCAGAGACACATCCATGTAGTGTTACAGTGGTAGTAGTATCATCAAAGACTGTAAACTGCATTATCAATTTGTGACAGTAACAAATTCATTATCACTGATCGTTATCGGCAGGATTTGAACCTGCGCGGGGAGACCCCAATGGATTTCGAGTCCATCGCCTTAACCACTCGGCCACAACAACTTTACATTACAAACAGTTGGGTGTGATGTCTTATAGGCCAACATATGTAACAGTGTAACTGGTCAGTGTCTTCAGAGGATGGACAAATGTCATTTTAAAGACGACCTGTTATGCTCATTTTCAGATGCATACTTGTATTTTGGATTTCTACTACAACATGTTTACATGCTTTAATGTTCAAAAAATGCAGAATTTATATACTAATACTGGCTGTGCTTTAGCACCTCTTTTCACCCTCCGTCTGAAATGCTCTGTTAAAGCTGTAGTTTTTTTTTCACAGGTTTAGCGATTTCTAAGATTTTTGCCTCCACCCCCAATACAGTGGAAGTGAACTGAATTGTCTGATTGGTCAACCGAGCCAAACTCTTCGGACTCCGCTCCAGCTCCGCTCTAACTAGCTTTGTTTGAAGGCGTGCCAAACTAGACACTAGGCAGGTATTATACAAATGTGTTACTTGGTGACATCACCACGTTACGGAAGAAAGGGCAGGACTTCAGCAAGGCGTTTCAGGCATTTCAGGGGCAGAGTTTCTGTGGGGGAGAGTATCGCCATTTGGCGTGGACTTTGGGCTTTGTAACTTTTAAATGCACAAAAAATTATACAACACACCAAAGGAAAGGGAAAAAGCACAAGAGCAGAATAGGTCCTCTTTAATAATAACACAAGTATAGCACAGTTGTAACGTCAATAATCTGACTCAATAATGTCAGTTACACAGAAAGATCTGTTTAAAGTTTGCAAACATGAGCTAACGTTAGCTGAAGCAGCAAAACCCCTGAGTGTATTGATTTGAGCAAGTGTGTGTTTTTATGAATACAACTTTTCATTTGTAAGAGAGAAATTGTTTTTCTTCTCTTAAAAAGTTACACAATCTTGCTTTAATATACCTTCGTAAGATTGCTTATAAAGGTTGGACAGTGGCGGTTGCATTTCTGGATTTACAGCTCATTTTTGAATTGATGAATACAAAGAAAGTGACAACACGAAATACATTCAACCTTTTTTTATTTATTGTTGTTTTACAGATGAAAGCTTAGAGTTGTAAACAGTAACATACTAGAGGAAATACTGACATCTTTCATCCACATACAAATATAGAAAATGAGGTATTGCACTTTTTATCTGTCCCATAAACTCAACTCTGATTCAACAGAGAGAAAACTGAGTATAGATATTAGTCCGTTTACTGGGTCATCTTAGTGAAGGACTCCCACAGAGCAGTCAGCTGCCTCTTCAGGTTCTGGGCGTCGGCGTCCAGCTTGGTCCTCAGCTCCTCTCCTCTTTGAGCCAGGTTCTGCTGGATCTCCTGGGTTCTCTGGGTCAGCTGGGTCTCAAAGCTCTGGGTCAGGGGGATCATGCTCCTCTGGAACTCCTCCAGGCTCTGCTCCATCTTCTCCTTGATCTCCTCGGTGTAGGGGACCATCTGAGCCTGCAGCTGGTTCATGTTCTGATCCAGCTGCGCCTTCAGCTCCTGGCTCTTCTGCAGCAGGACGGTCTTCAGGGCCTCGGGGTCCATGGTCTCAGCGTAGGGGGCCGCGTCCGTCTTCATCTCCTCCACCTGCCTCTGGAGGTCAGCTACCAGCTCGTCGGCGTAGGGCTGCAGGCTGGCTCCCACGGCGGTCAGATCCTTCTCCAGACGGGTCTTCAGCTGCTCGGCCTGCTGGGAAAACTTTGTCATGAGGTCCTGGGTCAGAGGAGCCACCTTTGTCCGGAAAGTGTCGGTGAGCTTGTTGACGGCGTCGGTGCTCTCTGAGATGAGGGTGCTGCAGAGACACAAACAGAAATAAGTCATGAGAAACATTCATCACCCTCTCCAAGCTGAAACTTACAACAACAACAAAATTGTATTTCCTTCAAGTCTTTAGTAAATGCATATTTATCCCTTTGAGACTACTTACTTCACTTCCTTTCCCAGCTTGGACTGTCTGATCTGCTTCAGGGACTCCTCGGCGTTCGTGGTTGCCCTGGCGACGTAGTCCCAGAAAGCATCTTTCACCATCTCAACCTCGGGCTTGGGCTGGTTTTGCCACACGATGTTGGCATTGCAACCTGCTGAAAGATCAAACACATGTTGAACATTGAATACTTCTTGTTCCAACGTAAATTAATTACATGTTGATGTTCACCCCAAAACTTTCTTACCAGTGAAAACAGCGAGGACGAGCACCACGAGGACCTTCATGACTGACGCTGCAGCTGAGAAGAAAGATGCAAAATTAGCTCTTTGTGGTTATTTTTTCATATCATATAACCTGAAAAAGTGACATGGTGCTGCTGGTGTCTCACCTGTGTGGATGAGCTTGCTGTTGCAGTCAGTGAGCTGTTGAACACAGTGGGTGGGTTCTGCACAGCTCATGGCTCAGTATATATAGGCAGCTGAGTCGATAGTGGAAACACGAGAGTAAAGTCCAACGCTGAGTGCCATGCTGTCACTGCTGCTTCCACATCACAACAGAGGTAACATGTACAGGACGACATCACCACTGTCTGATGAAACCTCATGTACGTGTCATTATACATCTTTCAGAGCAATAAATATTTGGTTTTTATTTAGTAATTATAATAATACAATAATAGTCATTGATGTATGATTGTGGTCTGTCTTTATGTGATACTTTCTGGGTCTATCATTAGAAAAAAACAAATAAATGCTGTCAAATTGAAACTATATAGTTTCAATTTTTTTTATATATCTATATATACAGTATATATATATAACTATATATAGTATACATATACATATATATATACAGTGTGTATATATATAACTGTATAAACATACTGTATATATATATACATACAGTGTATATATATATATAACTATATATACAGATACAGTGTATATATATATAACTATATATACAGATAAACTTATAGGTCTTAGGTTTTATGCCCTAGTTCTGAGAGAAAGCTTTATTTCCTATAAAATGACAAATACACTTAAATTAACAATCAATATTTTTTTAAACATTAATTATACTTGTAGTACTTACATTTATTATACAAATTATAATTGACAATAATATGATAATAACTTTAAAAAAGAGTCAACATCCATGCTAGTAGCTCTGTGAGGCTGTACTTGAGCTAAATGCCACTGTTAGCGTGCTAACATCTTCACAATGACAATGCCAACATGCTGGTGTTTAGCAGGTACAGCATGTCAATGTTTACCATGTTCATCAGTTTAAACTTAGCGTTTAAGCATGGTAACGTTTGCTAATCGGGACTAAACACAGTAAAGTACAGCTGAGGCTGATGGGAATGTCTTTAGTTTTGCAGGTATTTAGTCATAAAACAAAATACTGGACAAATTAAATGTTGACGTGACGATGGCGCTAGAAGAAAAGTCAGAGGATCACCAAATTTCATGACAATCCATCCAATAGTTGATGTTTTGTTGAGACATTTTATTTAAAGGTGCTTTATGCGATATCCAGAGCATTAATATAGCAGCAAATAACTATTTGTTATGTAAAGATATGGAGGAGTAATGTCTGCCTGAGCAGAGAATGAAGTCTCTCTCCCTCTGTGTGTGTAGTAATCCAAGTTTCTCCGTGCTTTGTTGACATAGCCGGGCCGGCCGTGTGTGTTTTGTAGTGCATGTGAGCACGCCCCACTGGCTAGCTCACAGCCGCCGCTCTGCACTGCTCTCATACAGCGGTTACAGCTGATAACGTCGTCCTGACCGACAGCGCGTTACAAAAGCATAGCGCCCCCACCCCCACGTTAACACTGTTAGCTCTGTCAGCACTGCTGCCGTTGTTTTCACTGTTAGCACCGTTAGCTGCGAGCCGCCGCTGTCAACATGTTGAGAGCCGTGCGGAGGCAATAGAAATAATCCCAAACTCGCATTTAGCACCTTTAAAACCACAAATGTCAACCTCATGGTGGCACTAGAGGAAAATTCAGAGGATCACCAAAGTTAGCAGGATTCATCCTCTGGAATGAATCATGAATGTCTGTAGAAAATTCCAAGGCAATCCATTCTTTTGAGATATTTAAATTTTTTAGCCACGCTGCTTGCATGGCTAAAAAGTAAAAAAAGAATATATAGCATAGTATATAATATATAATATAAAATTATGATCCCATTATGTAATATCATGTGTAATTGTAATTAGTGGAAAGACACTCAGGAGACATGATTTAAGTCACTCTTATGTAAAATGTGTAAACACGGTGACACTCAGGAGTAAGGAATGTCAGCAGATAAGATAAATAAGATAACGAGGCTGTTATTATTTCACTCTGTTGCAGTACAAGTCCTGCATTGTTTCTCTTGATTACTCCATTATAACTTAAGGAGCACAGAGTAAACACACATATCGATCCACATAAATGCTCTCATCTTAAAGACAACTGTTGTCAGAGATTTTTATAGGTCAGTGAAAGGTGAGCAGGACTTTGATCCACTGGTGCCATCAGCTCTGCAGATAATCTTTACTGAAGAACATCATGTTTCCTTATACAACAATTCCCTCCTGACAAACTGATAACACAGAGGAGCTAAAGTCTTCCTCCCAGGTGAAACTACTGATAAACATCTAGTTGTTTTTATGTGACGCACACAGCAACCTTGAAGCAAATTATAAGAAAGGCGTTGGATGAAGCTCAAGGTGTACCACTCGGGAGAAAAAAGGGGCAAATCAGTACTGTTTTCTTCACAAGATGCATGAGTGAAGAAGGAATACCTTTTTACTGACAGCCTTGTTGCCAAAAGGACATAACAGAAGACTTATTTAGACAGACTTTTACACCTGGCCATCAAAGTGTCTGTGCACACCACTGCCCAACAACTCCTGGTCTTTCTACCCGCCGCAGCTTTAATTCTTGCATATTATACCTTTAATGTTTCCCCAGCTTTATCCGTAAACTCTGAGGTCCGTTTGAGTGTCCTTTTACATCTAAAAAAAGTATAGCTTCTCTATTTCTGTATTCTTTATTAGACAATAGTAAAGCACAATCAAACAAAGACTGACTTTTAATCATTAATATACAGTAAAAAAGAAAAGTGGTCCCAAAAACACTACTGTGGAACTTCAAATTCAATAGTTCAATGTCCCGCTTACATCAACAACAATAAATCTACCAGGGAAAATTGAAAGACAATAAATCTGCTGTGAGAACATTTTGAAAGACCCTACAGGGTAGGTCAGACTACACTCCCTTCAGCAGCAGAAAAAATACATGTAATAATCTGTCACAGGTTGAAGTGGCTGTATATTTTTGGCATCATTGGGCAAAAAATCCATAATAATCTTTCAGTATATTGTAATTCAAGTGTAATTTATGGCTCTGTTTTCAGGGTTTAAAAAATCTAGCCTGTGACGGGAGACTTTGACCAATCACAGGTCATTTCAGAGAGAGAGCGTTCCTATTGGCTGTGCTCCGGCTGGTGGGCGGTGTTTGGTATTTCCTCAACTGATCTCAACATGGCTGCCGGGTCACAAACTTTCTCATTTTACAGCTGAACAGTACACTACAAGATGTTTCTGAAAACATTTGAGGTGATTAATAGGCATTAACGTAACAGAACATTGATTCATATTTGATCCGCGCTGCCTAGTTTGACCGTTTGATCGGAGTTAGTGAGTGATTGACAGCTGCTCAGAGACGGCAAGGCTCCAGCTCGGCTCTGATTGGTTGTTTTCCTCCGGTCTGTGAAATCTTGCAGATGACGTTAGGAGCACCGGAGGACACAGAGGAACCTGATTTTTTTTCAGATTACCTGTTTCATGCACTACTGTCAGGATATAGTGACCGTTTTATAAAAATAACTTTAATCATATTCGCTCCACCCTGCCTACTGCTGCTTTAAGTGAAATTTTCTGCACATTTATTTGCTATATTCAAATGAGAGTTATTTGCTACTATACTTTAAAGGATTTGAATACCCCTTTCGCCCACTGCCTGCTGTGTAACTGCCGTACGTGATGCTGATTTAGTGATATAAACCATTACTCAACCCATTCTGATGCCAGTATCTCAGGGCGATTAAGGCGATGACACTTAAATTACGACGTGGAGTGACAGCAGTGACAAGAATATGTCCAGCGGGGCAACCAGAGAAGGACTTTACCCTTCAATACCACTATAAAAGCTCTTAACAGGCGTCTGAAACAACACAAGTTACCAGACTCAGAGCAAAGAAGCTGCCTCTGTCAGGTAACATATTTTATTATTATTATTAAAACACTTCATGACTTAATTAAGTGTCAGATTTTTACATGTTTTTCAATTGATAATCTAATTTCTTTATCCAACAGAGTCAATCATGAAGGTACTTGTGGTTCTCGCGCTTGTCTCTGGTGAGTGAAATTTCTCTTTGAAATAAATATATATACTGTATAGTTGAATAAATGTTTGGGTTCTATACTAAATCTGCTAAATCTTTTATCCACAGTTTGCAATGCCAACATCCTGTGGCAGGATCCGCCCAGGAACAATCTGGATTTGGTGAGAGATGCTTTCTGGGACTACGTTTCTCAAGTAACACTCACTGCCGAGGACTCCCTGAATCAGATCAGACAGTCTGAGATGGGACAGGAAGTGAAGTAAGAGTGATAAAGAAGCTTCACGACATTATAAATATACTATATGTTTCTAGTTAATAACTGTTTTCTCTCCTGTGTCTATCAGCACCATGATCTCTCAGAGCGCTGACACAGTGAACCTGTACGTCGCTGCTCTGCAGACTCAGATGGCTCCTCTGACCCAGGACTTCACAACTCAGTTTTCCCAGCAGGCCGAGCAGCTGAAGGCCCGTCTGGAGAAGGATCTGACCGCCATGAGCACTAACCTGCAGCCCTTCGCCGCGGAGATGGTGGCGCAGCTCCAGAGGCAGGTGGAGGAGCTGAAGAAGGAAACGACCCCCTACGCCGAGGCCATGGACCCCGAGGCCCTGAAGGCCGTCATGCTGCAGAAGAGCCAGGAGATGAAGGCGCAGCTGGATAAGAGCATGGGCGAGCTGCAGGCCCAGATGGTCCCCTTCACTGAGGAGATGAGGAAGAATATGGAGCAGAGCCTGGAGGAGTTTCAGAAGACCGTGGTCCCCCTGACCCAGAACTTTGAGACCCAGATGACCCAGAAAACCCGGGAGATCCAGCAGAACCTGGCTCAAAGAGGAGAGGAGCTGAAGGCCAAGCTGGACGCCACCACCCAGGATCTGCGGGCTCAGTTGACCGTTCTGTGGGAGTCCTTCACTCAGAAGACCCAGTAAACGGACTTCTCCGTCAGCCTCACGGCCTCCACACGCCAAATATTTATGTCAGCTTCAGCTAATCTATATTTTACAAAATAAAAATCTAAGCAATAAATTCAGTCTTTTGGTGTCTTAATAAGCATGCGAGACTCTTTTCACAGAAGAGTGATTCATACCGAGACTATTTTTATACAATTGTTGTACAATTAAAAGGCAAATTCACAAAGCTGCACTAAACACAGACATAATGTCATGACTCATCGTCCATGTAATCACTTTGGGCAGAAGATGACTCCAACTAACTTTAGTTTACAAGACCTTTCTCAAACAACTTTTTTGCTTACTAAATATCTAACAAGCTTTCCTGTTTTTTTTATCCAAATATCAAAAGATGGTCATCTATCTAATACACATGCTCTATAGTTTGATTCACATTATTTCAAAACTTTTAATCAAAGGGCCATAAAAGCACTGATTAACTGTTTTTCATGCCAACATTTAGTAGAAATTGTGAAACAAATTACAAGTCTTCAAGGTGTATGGAGTCATAGGAGTGCCAAAAAAAAATAAAAATAATTAATCTGTAAAAGAATAAGAAAGTAAATGTGGAAATATAAAGACAAATATTAAAATATAAAATATTAATAAAATAATAACTAACTATAAGCATTTTCATTTATTTTCATATTTATTTCTGTATATATTTCTTAAATATGTGTATTTTTTTTGCATATAAATTACTCAATTTAAGTCTCAAGTATATGTGTGCAGGAATTGACTTCTCAGCCTGGGCAGGAAGGTTTGCCCAAAGCCAGTTGATTGACAGCTTGGCCCTTCAAGGAATAGTAATAGGGGAAAGAATAAGGAAACGAAAAGGGATAAAAATAAATGACATCATGTAAAAATAAATAATACAAAAAAATACAGAAGAAATAGAGTAATTTAAATGCAAAAATATAAATATATAGTTTTAAAAATATATACAGAGATAAATGAAAAGGCTTACAATTATTATTTTATTTGTTATTTCCTTATTATTTTACAGATTTATTATTTTTTAATGGCACACCTGTGACTCCATAAAAGGCAACGGATAAAGTGATTTGTGTCCACTGACAAAACTGCAACTGTACCTTAATCTCATTTATTATAGTTGGTAGGGGTGACACAAAATGTTTAGTCAGAATTGTACTAATTTGACACAGTTTTAGGGTGTATAATCTCCATCTTCTGAGGTATCTGGGATCGATGATTATACAATTTAAACTGACTTGAGCACTCCTTATGAAATTCATATAAAATCACACTCCAGCAGAGACGAGACGGACTGAAGGAAACGACCAAAGACGTGCAGTTTTCTTTTGTAAGAAATGGTATTTATCAGTTTCCAAGAGGTATATACAGGCCATATGTATACTGTTCCATATGTATGTAACATAAAAAAGGCAACAAAACAAGTGATGGATTGTGAACGTGACATGCAGTACAGTACACTCCCCCCTGATAGCTGGTAAACATGTCTGTAACCAATAAATCCTCTTTAAACAAGCACAACGATTTCATTCACCGCACACCAAGACAGACTTTACAGTAAAAAAAACTAAACGAGAATAAAATTCAAGACCGGAGCGACAGGCACTGAACTCAGTGACAAAAACAAAGAGCTCTGTAATTCTGTAATGTCTCTTAATGTGTTACGTCTTTCTACAGCCTATTGGTTTGAGTCGAGAGTCAACAAATTCCCGACCAATCACATCGTTAGTTTCACTTCTGATCATTCAGGCCGATTCATCTTACAGGATTAAATGCGTTTACATTTACATTATTACCTTCATTTGATGAAACCAATAACGTGATAATGGCCTAATGGAGAGACGGATTGAAGTGATGGGACACACAGTGTTGTACATGGCATAGTCTGCTCGTCCACGGTGAGTCTGTCCGTTCTGTGAGGTCGGTCTGCGGGTCGATAACCCGCCGCTCAGTCAAGTCTAACCGATGGTGATGCCAAAGCCGCACTGGAACTTGTTCTTGCGGTGGTTGAGGAAGGTGCAGAGGACCAGAGAGAGCGGCAGCGGGAGCAACTTCTTTTCTAACGTTGCACCGACTACCCAGTTACTGTCTACTGAACCTGGAAGAGGAACAGGAGACGGAATATTAGATTTCATAAACAGTGATGTAAAAAATATCTGAACATGATATGTAACTGAACATGATATAAATGATATATGTATATGTATATGTATGTATGTATATATATATATA
>CAKAKR010057675.1:533-18774 GCA_916700685.1 Adelosebastes latens | reverse complement strand
TCCACAGCCCACGTTAATCATCACACACACACACACACACACACACACACACACACACAACCTGTACTGTCAGCTGTATTGATTGTAGGGTGGCCGGTGGATGAACCTGTCATGGCCAACATAGATCGGACTGGAGGATAATGAAGTCTTCCTGCCCTATCTGACAAGCTCCGAGAGAAAGTGAGAGAGATAGTGTGAGAGTGTGTGTGTGTGTTAGTGAGAGAGAGAGAGAGAGAGAGAGAGAGAGAGTAGGAGAGTGTAAAACAGAGAGAGATGCTCCCGGGACAGCCCACGGGCGTCCTAACCATTGCCTGAATAAATTGGATGGAAAGAAGCCCCTTGAGTCGAAGACGTGATCTGTCATGATGTCATCTTAACGAGACTCGTATGAAGGGAGAGGTCAGGGTGCTAATAAAGACCTAACACACACACACACACGCACACACTCACACACACACCGCTGATTGAACAGTAAATGCAAGCTGACAATCTTCAGCTATTTTCCTGGAAACATTTTAATTTCGCTGCTAAAAAAAATTCTGCTTCCCTCTCTCCATCCTTCTTCTTCCATCTCTCCATCCCTACAGTACAAGCTCACACCTCGGTGATGTCTCTGTCGACACTCAGTTCAGTGATTTACTGCCTCGATTGTTAAAGAAAAAGGCTGCAATTATTCTATATTTTTCATATTGTCAAGAAATCCAATAAAAAGACCCAAAGCAACACTAGTTTCTCTAACTGTCTCTGTCCTGCCTGTGGCTCTCATCCCCGAGCTCATTCATCAACATTTAAAAACAGGTCACTTATATAGTTTCCTCTTTACAAACGGCTGAACAATTTCCTAAAACATCTGGGCACTGTAGTTTTTAGCAGACACTACTTAAACAGGAGGAAATAGTTCATTTCTTTAGGATAATTTTCAGCCGTGGATGTTGAGTATTTACAGCAACAGAACACACATTTGATTTAAAACAGCGTCATAAAGTTGTGGCCAACATGTTAGCGTTATTTCAACATATCCTCATACAACGGTTCGTATGATATCTTACGAAAAGTTATTTCTCATTTTTCGTGCGTTCTCCCACGAATGTCCAGCAAGCAAGCCATCAGTGCACCTGCAGTGCAGAACTTGTGTGTGTTTTGGGTTAAAATAACTATGTTTGTTTCGTAAAATAACTGCATTTGTGACATAACTTAATTAGATGGCGTTTGTTAAGTTCAGTGGAAATGCAGAATGGGGCATTACATGACGAGGCGTTATCAATGCATTTGACGAGGGCGGCTTCAACAACAGGTGCTTTCCCCTCGCGCCACGGTATCAATCTGCCAGGTATCCAGCCGTAAAGCAGACGGTCCTCGAGGCAAAGTATCAAGGGAGTAAAGTAAAAAACAAAACAAAAATGTAATTAACGTTGGTCTAACGTAGTTTTAAAATGTTTTTCCATATGTTGTTATGTATGAAAAGTTGGCGGACTACTTGATTAGTATAAGCGTATTATTTTAACAGCTGAATGATTCTGTCCCAAGCTTTTGATCCATATAAGCGGTTGATCCCTGTAGTTAAGGTACGTAACAAAAATAAAAGGTAAAATAAGTCAATGTTGACTTTTGGTTTCACACGGGACACAAACAGCGGCCTCCTGGGTAAAATTCATGTGTTTGTTCGACCCATCCATCTACCCCGACCTCCTCCCTAAGCGGACATTATCGCTCTTTATACAACGTCACCTGACTTCCTTAGTGGCAGCCCTGCACGTCCTGGCTCACATTTACGTGGTTTACAGAAATATGTTTTAATCAAAGTTGGCATAGGGAGGACGTCAGAGTAGGTGGATGGGTCAAACACAGGTCTTTCACCCAGAAGACCGCTGTTCGTGTCCCGTGTGAAACCAAAAGTAAACGTTGACTTAATTATTATTTGTGGCTTAATCAATCTGGTCCGTAAAACCAAAACAATGAGCTGAAAGACGCTAAAACACTCCTTATAGCTGCACATTGTGATGATTCGTTGTGGTTTAATCACTATGGGCGACCCCTTTCATATTACACATAGTCATTTGACCAATTCTAAATATCAAAACATTGATAAATGCAGCTTTAAAGACACTATCCAGACCAGTATGCCTAAATGCAAAGGAATTTCATCTGGCAAGAAGTCAAATGAAAAAAAATAAACAGTTGTCTGAGCTGCAGAGAGGAAATGTCTGTCCCCGACCCCCGTTCCTCCGTCTGAAATGACTTCCCATTCAGGAAACTACACGCTGACAATTTTAATCCATCTTCCTCCAGCGTGGACCTGACACTTATTCCTCTTGTATTCCCTGTGGGCAACCTCTCTATCTATTCCTCCTTCTCTCTCCCTCTCACCTTTTGCCTCACTCGCTCACTCACAGTGACATGTGCGTTGCCTCCTGAACAACATTTCAATGTAAAAAATATCATTATCGAACCTGCAGGAGAACAGCAGAGCCAGCTTTAATGTATTTGTTGTAATAACAATAGATTTATCATGATATTACAAAATCCAAACTTCTCACCAGGTATTAGGATCAAACATGACCGCACAAACACAAGTCGCTCTCAAACGATAACAGCGTTTCGTGACATAATCGTCAGGCGACAGAAATCTTTTCCTTCCACTGCAGCTGCATTTTCTCCTCGACCTTAAGACCATCAAAGAGCTGCTGCTGCTGCTGCTGCTGCCTGGACAAGAGGGCAACTGAAAAACTGATGCTGCTAGCGTGGCACATTCATAACACTGTAAACTGTCAGGGTGGCAAAAAAAAATGACCCTATATGTGGACTGTATGTGTGAATGTGTGTGTGTGTGTGTTTGAGAGTGTGTGAGAGACTTAGAAACTGTCAAAACATCCATTTATCAAAGAGCCCATGAGGTCTCAGCAATGTTTTTCTCCGTCGTTCTCTCACACATACAAATATACTGTCTGAGGCACATCAGTCACTCTGGCTACATCTACATGCACAAAATATTCTGGTTTGTTGCCCTTATTCCAAAAGAGACAGTATTCTTTCTAAGCTGTTGCATGGCTAATGAAAATAAATATTCCACTAATATTCTTACTAAGTCTTTCATGTTGTTGTTGTAAAACTGGGTGTGTTTAAATGTGGTCTTTTCTTTAGGGCATGCATCTCTACCTCAACATGCAACCATACAGCCATGTGTACAGCCAGCCCGTTCACACAAAAAGGCGTATAAATGCCTCAATAATGCAACAAGGCGTTTAGCGTGCAATAAGTACGCGTTTCTTGATCTTTTGTACGCCATGTTTCCTGTACTGACTGCAATGTAAATGCATCCGCGTATAAATCAAGCCCCCCCAGGGAGAGCGCCGGTCGTCGATCCCAACTTTCATAGTGGTCGACTACTTCCCTGTCCGTCACGTGATGCCATTGGGCCTCAAAAATACTTTTTTCCATAGACTTACATTGATATTTTTTTAGGTGAATCAACTCCCCAGTACGAACACTCTAATTGTCCTTATTTAAAAAATTAAGTTTTTAAAGTTGTCAAACGCACTAATAGCCAAATCCAGAGTTATTTCCCTTCTTCCGTTCGTCAAGTGTTGTTTTGTTGACGTTTGTGACGTGTTTTCCCTAGTTGTCTCTGTAAGTGTTTTACTTAGTTTACATACTTATTTTAAGCCCAACCATGACATTTTTTCCCTTACCCTAACTAAGTGGTTTTCTTGCCTGAACCTAAGTTAGTGGTTTTCTTGCCTAAATCTAACTGCGAATGTTTGCGTGGCGTACTAATGACACGCGGAATGTCTGTGTAATGTCTTGGTATTTATACACCTTCATGTGAGACCGGGTTGGTACAACGCACAGAGCTAAACGGGCAAGAGGCTGTGTGCCGCAAACTGCAGTCAAATTGAGATGCATATTCCAAATGCATTGTATACATGTCCAAAGACAACAAAACCACTTAGTGAGGCTTAGAAAAAACATCATGGTTTGGCTTAAAATAAGTACGCTTGTAATGTAAGCTACGGATGTAACGACTCAGTGGCGTAGCGTCACGTGACATAACGTCGTCAGTAAATCACTCAACCTTTGGTTTCACACAGGACACAAACGCTGGCCCCCTGAGTAAAAGTCCTGTGTTTGTTTGATCCATCCATCAGCCCTCTCATCCGCCCCTTGGAAGACGTCTCATACCACTAATCAAACCAGGGTTTCTCCATCTGGCTACGAGCGCGTTCACATGAACGGAGCGGTGATTGTAGCATCTGACCAATCACAGACATGGACAAGTCTACTGACTTGCAGACAGACAGGCAGAGCGGCACATTTTACAAAAGAAGAATAAACTACTGTATATTAGACAAATACGAAGAAGATAAACACTTAATCCAGACTAAAAGGAACACAGTTGAAGCTGCCAAATGCAGGAAGGACAGCTGGCAAAAGAAAAAACTTCCGATATGTGAGGATGTAAATGAACAGATTTACTAATTTAACGGAATACTCAAAAGTCAGATATAGTTATCTAGATAAAAGTTGCTTTTAGACGTGTAATGAAAGAATGGATTATACTTCTTTATGCCCTTTAACAACTATTTCAGACTTCTTTCAGCTGCGTCCCCGTCTCCGGCGGTGTGAAACGAACTCAAAACCAAGTAAAAAAATAAATACAAAAACATAATTCTAAGCGGTAAACACCCACAGCATAAATCCAGCTGTCCTTCCTGCATTTGTCAATTTAAACTGTGTTGTTTTCAGTCTGGATTATGACTGTAACTTCTTCATGTGTGTGTATTATTATCATACGATCACCACACCGAGCTTTGATTGGTCAGTAGGCGGTGCTTTTATACGAGTTGATCTCTCATCTGGAACATAACCTGCTGTTCAGCATAAGTTACCATGGCGATCTACCCCGGTAAGAAGTGATCCACCTTCGTAGGACGGAAAACCCTGAAGGGTTAACCCTGAAGTTACCAAATCCTGCTTCATAGTAGAGGCCTCAGGCTGCTTTAGCAGTGCAAACAAGGAGGTTCAAACCATCAGACAGTGGTACTTTTCTGGTTTCCAGTCAGCGTGGCTGAAAAAACTGAAAGCAGAAGCAGACCCGCAGCATATAAAGTGCTGCTGCTGGTCTGATAGCTTTGCCGAAGAATCATTTTAAATGCATCATTATCAAGCTCAAAACATAGCCGGTCTACAGTGGCACTTACTGCTCCGAGTAAATCAAACCTCCCACACGGAGGACAGCAGGTCCCTCAGAGTATAGTGACTTACTCACACCGTACAAGCCGAGCTCTCTCTAACAAAACCCGTGTACACAGATTAAAGACTGTCAAAACACACACTATTGCTGTCAGAGGTCACAATGGAAGCAGTATAAGCAGTAATGTATTGTTGTGAGGTTTACAGTACGGCAGAATGCTGGAAATGCTGCTGATCTTAGACACTAATCAGAGGGATTTGGCCAGTTGCATACAATTTCTCTCAAGCTTATATTTTACATAATCTTACATAAAACTGTTCTTTAATGTCTTACGTAAAAGTGTTTTGTACTTCGCAACTTCGTTTCTCAATAAATCATTTGCCCCCAAAACACCACTCAGAGAATATTTAGTGTTTCTCTCACTGTTAATCATTTATTATAACACTCTGCATGACTTTCAATGTTATCATTTAAGACTTAAGTTAATTCCTTTTAACAGGTGGCAGAGGATATACTATACTGTGCCCTAGAGAGGAAACATAACGTGAATAATGAGATGTCGTTTTTATGTTTAGCGCTGGAACAAACAAAGAGGTAGTTTTTCCTGTGACCTTGTAAACTCTGTGACTCTGATTAATGGCTACTCCTCAACAAGACAGTTCACATGACACAATATATAAAGAGATTGAGCCCTGTTGGCAGCTAAAACAATGTATTAACATTACCTGGAAGTAGGGTGTATTGACGATAACCATGATATTTAAAAATGAGATATTGATATCATGTTAATATTACACATATGATAATATCGTGTAAATAATCCAGTGCCTCTTAAATCCTTTTATATATCTTTGGTTACAGACTCTCTCTTCACCTCCTCACACTCATATTTTTGTATTTTTTCATTTGCCAAAAACAAAAAGCACAATAAACAAAGTTAATGATGAATTTGACAGATAGCATTATTATACAGGCTGGAAGTCTATTGATTTTCTCAAGTGGAGGTCTGAACTCTCAAATTACTTCACGCTTGAAGTCTTGTTGTTAAATTGACAAAATGTGGTATTTTTCGGATTATTATGAATCCCAATGCTTTTCTCAGCAAGAACCGCCCTGCGTAGCACTCAAGTGCTAGGATTAGCCAGGCGTCCATGCTCACACAAGGTACCGGTAACACGATTTGTTCAGGTCCAATGCACCTGACCGATGGGCAATCCCAGCTCATTGTCAAAGGGTGTAAATTACCGACGCTTTGTCCATGCCCCTTGGCGTGTGATACCAACGCACGAGGCACCCTTTAGCGCCGGTATGAAACATACCAGGCTTTCAATTAACAACAATGTAAACCCATCCGGGGCAATATTAAAAGCTCAGAGAAAGTGGTCCGGGAATGTGGTGACCAGGGTCTGAAAATAGCACCTGCCACCCGCCAAATGTGGGTAAATTGTTGGCAGTGGCGGGTGAAATCATCAGGACATCTGCCACTTCGGCAGGCAGGGAAAAATGTTAGTGATCGGAATAGAGAACCGAGGTTGTCCGCTTTGTTGGCATCTCATGCTTCCGTGACTATCGATTCCTATTTTTGATGCTCCCACAGTTACGCTGCACGATGACAAAACGGCATACGCACGCTGTATCATGTTTCAGTTTGTTTGGGACCGGAGACACGGCGGAGAGAAAAAAAAGCGCTCAACAGCGTGGCGCTACTAAACCTGAGGAGACGCACCCTGTTTTTCCCTAATAAATCTGTGTTGAAATCAACAGGAGAGGAGTTAGTGACGTTAGCTGTTAGCAGCCGGTGGGCAGCGCAGTCCTGCTCGGATAAATAACGGAGCTACTAACGTTAACGGAGGTGCCATTGAGTTATTATTATGAGGCGTTCACGGTCTGCTCAGCAAAATGACCATTGGGTGAACTTGAATTGTGTTTTTATGCAAATAACCACTATAGATGACAATAACAAAGTACAGTACAGTACTGTGTACAGTACCATCCCATGCTAAAAAAATTGGGCTCCCCAGAAGCTACGGTGTAATTCAAACACTGTAATTTACCATGTATATAATGTTTTTTATGTTAAATATATTGAACATTGAATGACATCAGATCTAAAATTTGATTTCTTCATTTAGCGCACAGATTTCAAAAGTGGCAGATACAATTTCTGAGTGGCAGATAAAAAGAAGTCTGCCACAGTGGCAGGAAGTGAAAAAAGTTAATTTCAGACCCTGGTGGTGACGTACATTACAGAGTGAAAAAAACACACACAGGGCGGGCTGGAGGGGAGGAGGATGGGTCCAACAAAAATTAATTCACTTTAAGCCAAACTTTGATGTTTTTTTCCTAAACCTAAGCAAGTGTTTTTTTTTTAATTGACATTAAGCGCGTGTTTATTGAGACCTTTAAGTGATGCCAAGTGGTCTGACAAAGCGTCAGTATGTGACGAGTTGGGATGAGAACGTGTTGGCTGTCCTGACCCTAACCACTCAAGGTCAATGCCTAATCTCAACCAAAGGCACTGACCTCAACCAGCTACGCACGGCGGGTCTTTCCAAGACGCTACATTTCTATATGAATTTTGGTTTTCAAAAACATTAAGAAACTATTTAGACAATTTAAATCTACAAAATCTTTGACTCTATATCAATTCATATACACAATCAATTACATTGATGATGGGTGGCGGGGTTAAAAAGTTTGAACACCACTGATGTAGAGAACGGTGAATGAATGCATGAGGGAGTGATTCTGGAAACAGCCTCGGTAACTAAGAAACAACTAAGTAGTTATATGAATCTTCACCTTCAGAGACAAGTGTAGTCATTATTTCCCGTGCAGACTTATGCCACTTCTTCAGCGTCACTTCAACATCAGCACAAAAACTGTCTGACGGGAACAAAACATCATACAGCTTGTTTCACCTTCCTCGGATCTTTGCCATTCAGCACCAGATGCACACCTTATGTAACCTGACCATAAAGCCACAAAGCTCTAAATCCATTCAATCAAACATTTCATGCGCAGGAGCTCAGAGTGAAAAAATATGTCTCTCATCACGTTAGGAGTGAATATTTCTGGCATATTGAACCAATTAAATGAGACACCACGGGCTGAGTTTATGTAATCTAGATGTTATGACACGGGGGTGCCTGTCAGGACGGAGCAGATTCACTTCTCACGCTGATTTTACACAGAAGGAGTCGATTCGCTCAAAACTCTAATCCAATTCTTCCAGCTCTTTTCTCAGGACTTGAAAGACAATCCATCTGTTCCTCCTGGCCGCCGTTCAATCACGCCGCCTTCTGTTGTGTGGGCCGGAGGTGAGTTAAATGTTTCTACCACTTCGCTGACAGCCGGGGGAGTTGGGGGACGCGGTGGCATCTCGCTGCTATAAAGATCGCGGCTGGAGTCCTAATTCATCACCCCGGGCATCATCATGCGGCATTACAATATGCTAATGTAGCGACGCCTTGCCCTCGCTGTCACCCCGTCCTCTCTCTTTCATCTTTCTACCTCTCCTCTTCCTCCCCTCGGGGGCCTAGGCTCCCCCCTGCTGTGATTTGCACCTTGCTGCCAATATGTGAAGGGGGCTGAAAGTGATGTCGGAGCTGATGTTGGAATTAGGTGAGCGCTGCGTGTCGTTGTCTGGCTGCAACGGGGCGAACACGTAATTAGCCTGTAGTGTCAGCGTTACAGCCGGAGCCCGTTTACCTCGCATGCCTTCAGATGGGATAAAAAATAGGAATACCTTTGCAACAGGTGTCGCTGTAGTGGAAATTTGTGCAGTTGGGTTTTCACGGAGATACGGTTCAGTAAGGATTACCCAGCTAACATGCTGATGCTGACTAAATGATTGGAGGTAGATTCTACATCTGTAGTCTTAATCATTTTGGCATCAGGAGTTCAATTTGTTTAACCCCCTGAGACCCGCGATCCCGACCGACTTTACTGTCTTTCAGAGGCTGAAGCTAGAGCTAGAGCTTTCAGGTTTAGAGCTAGAGTGAAGATACAGATATCACATGAAACTAAAAAAACCTAAAGAATCCATTGTTACCAACCTTAGCTATCAACAGGCCAGCATGTCATGCTAGCTTGACGCTAAATAGCGCTCCAAAGTTGGGCTAAATTTTGGTCATTTTTTCAAAGGGGTCCCTTGACCTCTGACCTCCAGATATGTGAATGTAAATGGGTTCTATGGGTACCCACGAGTTTCTCCTTTGCAGACATGCCCACTTTATGATTAAAACCGTGCACTTTTTTTTATACAGTATAATTGTTTGTATTATTTTCCCAATTCTAAACAGTCTTAGAATTTCATAAATTGGGTTTGTTGTACAATTGTATTCATATGTGATGATGTTAGTCCCCATAGTAGCCGTTTCATTGTATTGAGACCTTTTCTTTTTTATTTGACCTCTGTATAAAATGACCTGTGGTGACCTCTAGGATAATCACAGCCTCATGAAACTTTACAGCCACAAACTAGAGACCTAGAGCATTCAGAGGATGGATGGATCAAACTAGAGACCTAGAGCATTCAGAGGATGGATGGCTCAAGCGAGAGAACTAGAGCATTCAGAGGATGGATGGATCAGACTAGAGACCTAGAGCATTCAGAGGATGGATGGATCAGACTAAAGACCTAGAGCATTCAGAGGATGGATGGATCAAACTAGAGACCTAGAGCATTCAGAGGATGGATGGATCAAACTAGAGACCTAGAGCATTCAGAGGATGGATGGATCAGACTAGAGACCTAGAGCATTCAGAGGATGGATGGCTCAAACGAGAGACCTAGAGCATTCAGAGGATGGATGGATCAAACTAGAGACCTAGAGCATTCAGAGGATGGATGGCTTTCCTAGCTAGATTGACAATAAGGAGGTTTCTGAGCAGTTTACACAACACAAGTGCTCGCCATCCAACCGCCGAATAATGCAATTCTAGCAGAAATCTCCAAATGTCAAAAGTTTTTGATCCCAAATCACAGCATGTCTTTTTCTATTGTGTTCCTCAAGGTCTTGGTGTCTTCATGTGGTATTTTGAAGGGATTATTGATCATTTTTATCAATTCTCGAGTGGTAAAAAAAATGGCAAAAATTGCTGCAACAACTTATGAGACAAAAGTGTGCATGGGATTGACCATCATATACTCCTATCATAATGTTTTTCATTTTTATTTCTGATTCATGACTAGAACAACTTGACACACATCTGCATCTCAAATTAATCTCCAGGTTCTCAGCTTTCAGATGATGTACACCACTTCTATGTGACATCTACTGTTGAACTACTATCTCTTCCTAAAGATCCCCTGTACCCCCCTAAAAAAGACAAAAACAGGTCTATTGTGGGTCTCAGAGGGTTAAAAGAGTTTTCCTATGCTGTAAAAATGTTGTGGATATTTTGTTCTTACCCCATGTGATGGATACGTTAGCCAGCCCCAGTCTCCTGTGATCGTCGTCGTGTCCAGTAGGTTCACTGCAGAGAGAGAGAAATAACAAAACAACAACAGAGGAGTTAAGTGATGAACTTTAAATGATTGTTTTTTGCTGTCCTCCCCCATCCATCCTGTCCTTCATCACCATCCTCTGTGTGCACTGGCACCCGACAGAGTCACGCACACACACACACACACACACACACTGTCTGACAGGTGTGACTGATGAGGCGGGACGGTCGTCACGGCAACTCTGAGCCAGGTGTCGCAGCGTGTGATGTCACCTTGACCTGGTTCACCCGCCGAGCCCTTGGAGCTGGGACCTCGGTGGTCCAGTCTCAGAATAGAACAGGAAACAAAGCGTTTACTGTTAAATGTGCACGTGAAACGGTACGCTATCTGAGCACTGAAATATCCTATAAACTGATGATTTAAATATGAAGCTCAGACTGCAACTCAGGCACTGCTTTCAAGTTATTAACAACAGCTCAACATGTAGACATTTCAATACATTTCAAGTCGGGTACAAAACAACATATAGTGCACGACAACAACAGTGTGTGTGTGTGTGTGTGTGAGAAAGCAACACTATCTATAAATCCAGACAGACAACAAGGACTTAAAAAATAGACGAGCATACTAAGGGTACAATAAATTAACAAGGTATTACCAACCTGAAGAAAAATGTAATTCATTATTATTCAAAATGATAAATACTGGGACATTATAAATGTTAGCTCTTACATACATTTTAGGGATATCATTTGTTGAGGTAAAATTAGTTGTCAGATGACAGACATGTTTAATGACTTTCAAACAAGTGGGCGTACATTTTGACTAATATTCACTGTAATACATCACTACCACCTACAACACCTACGCCTAGGATGATTTAGTAGTTTTGCATGCTGATTTCTTCTCTCAAAAAGACAAAATAAGAATTAACAGCTAGTGTTATTAGCTTAGCTTCTTATTTAAAATGAAAGTAGTATGGTAAACAGAGACAATCTGTAAAAGTGAATTTGACCTTGTGTTACTAGCCTGAATTGAACCACTGGAATGTTTGTGCCGTCCATATTCATTCGTCCCAAACAGCCAACTTACACACTGACCACACTTTGTTAGCTAACCACTGACTGACTCAAACAGGTAGGCTGAAATGATTTTAATCACTAAATATAGCTGATTTACACATATGTGTTGTTGGTATATTATTAAAAGATTGTGTATATGATTAATAAGGTATTGCATTAACTACAGTAAATTAGGGCTCTGTATTGGCAACAATCTGGGGATACGATCTGTATCATTATTCAGGGGTTACGATTCAGTATAATGCAGTACTGAAAGCAAGGCAATATAATGTGATTTTTTTAAATCTAATTTTAGGAAAACTCATAGTATAAACAACTCAACACCATATGCATAAAACCTGAGTAAAAAAAGTTGACTTTTTTATGCAATCAGAACAGTAGGATGAGCATTTATCACAGAGGATGCATATCATTTGTAAATTAGATGAGACCACTGACTGAGTTAATCTTTGGATGCAAACTATTAATTAAAAATCAATAGTGTTTTTTTAGAATCAATGCAGTATCACAAAACATAATATTGGGATTTGTTTTTACACCTCTACAGTAATGCATATGAAGCAACAACAGTACATTCATGTTGTCCAGGCAGGGAGGAGGAGGAGGAGGGGAAACGGAAGAGAAAGCCAAAAGACACAACAACCCGATAGTTTGTGCATCAATTAGGTACATTCGTGGAATGTAATTTGTAATGTGCAATAGTCTTGGCGCTTTATTCTATTTATTCCTTTATTCTTTTATCTTGTCTTGTTTTTATTCTTGTATTTATTGTTTTTATTTCAAATATTTTTATTCTTGTACTTTTATTGATCTTGCACCTCCCCATATGCCACCTACTGTGTTCCCTCTGTCATTGATGATTGTGCAGTATGAATGTGTATATGTCTCGGTGGACTGCAGAAACTGAATTGCCCTTTGGGGCTAAATAAAGCTTTCTGTATCTGTATCAATGAATTGATCTACCGTACACGTTCACAGAGCTATTTTATATTTATTATAACATACTGTGTCTAATTACACAAGGCCATTTTAGGACCTAGGTGAAAGAACTGTTTTTAGTGCTGGCACACTAAATATTTATGGTGTTACTTTGTAATTATTATAATACATTTGGCAATGATAGCAATGCTGTTTGACTTTAAAAGCAGTGTATATGGTTTGGCCGGTGCATAGTTGAGTTCTGGTGTTGGGCTGGTTTTGTCACACAGACCTAGTTCTTGTTGCTGTGGATTGTAGTTAATTGAACGTTTCATACCGGTGTTACAATGAAATCTGTGACCGCAGAGGAGCCAGCAACATGAGGTCACCATTTCTGACCCCACTGTACCTACCTTTTGCTTTTCTTTTAGAGTTTTCTGAAAATAACTTTAAAGTAAAAATATTAAAATAATCTCGTATTTATGACATATTACACAGGTAAAAGTGGGGTCACCTGTCCTGACGACAGCTGTCAGAAATAGTGACCTCATTGTTGCTGGCTCCTCTGCGGTCACAGATTTTAGTGTAACACGGCGCTAAGTTGTTAATAAACACACGCCGACGGCCGTGACAAAACCTTGATATTTAACGCCCTGGGAATGATAACGGGCTGGCCTGTTTGTGTGACAGCTTCTCCTCCACTCTCATGTCAAGTTGAAACATTTTCTTCGCCTCTACTTGCGACACCTATAGAGCGAATTTGCATCTGTTTGCGCCCACTCACATCTTTCCATTGACTTTGTATACAATCTTGCTGCTTCTAAAATTCACTTCACATCCTGTCTGAGCACACCTTTAGATGTGAGTGGCAGGATATTACAAGAAAGAGAGATGGAAAGATGAAGAAAAAGTGGATGGAAAACTTAATGAATCACTAATTCTACCCACTGGCAGTGTCCATATCCTCTGCTCTAGCTAGGTGTGTGTGTGTGTGTGTGTGTGTGTGTGTGTGTGTGTGTGTCTACCCTTCAACACTTCCAGCTAATATGATCTCTGCCCCAGGGCTGCTTGTCAAGCAGCCAAGTGATGTTACTCACATTAGAATGAGTTTAACAAAACACTTCACACTTCTTAGCTCTCCGTCTCTCATCCTTCATCTTTCTGTCTGACACTTTGCTCTCTTCCTGTCTCTCCTGCATGTTAAAGCTGCAAGATGCCACGTTTTTGCCTTGAAGCAGGAAGTGAACTGCAAGGCCTGCCCCCCCCCCAGCTGGCCAAGTTCATGTCCGTATACTTTTTACTCATACTGATGAGTCTTCAGATACACACTCACTCTACCATCTCTCTGTGGTTTCTTAGAACATGCTGAAAGTTCAAGAAACATCTGACATTAGATGTTCTGAATATGCACGGTTTAGTAGATGTTTCTTACCCGACAAAAAGGAAATCATGACATGTATCCTTTTTCTTTAACAGTTAATAAAACTATCATGACTGAAGAAATAAATAAAACAGCATGTATACAGAAAAATCATAAAAAACAAGAACCACTCACACAGTTTGACTGACAAGTGACTTTTGGTATCTGCAGAAAACATCCCAGTGCTGAGTGTAGACCTGCAGCCGTGGTCCTCTCACACAGGTGGTTTCACTTGAGCCTGATTGGACCTCCTCTCTGGATCGTGTGAGCACACTTAGGCCCTGTTCAGACCTGGTATTAACATGCGTCCTCAGTGATCGGATCACAAGTGGACAGCTTTAAGCACAGGTGTGAACACACTCAAGACGCATTGAGATCGGATCTTTCAGACCACATTCAGAGGTGGTCTGGGCCACATATGATCACATTCTTTTAACAGTGTGTCCTGGGCCACATTAAGGACCGCCTACTCTACTGATGTCCAGCTGGGATCAGCGGGGTCACTGCGCTCCTCAGGCGAGTTCTCGTCTGCCTCGCAGCATGAAAACGGCCGCTGTGCTCTACTGTATTCTGTCTGTACAACTGTATTTTATTAAAATATAGTCCCTAAATAAGTCCCCTGGGACCGCCGGTCCAATAACCTTATATTTTGATGTTATAAAAATGTTAATAAAATGTACCCGAATTCAAGATATTACTACTGACATTCCTGTAATATTAAGTCATAACCTCTGCTGTATTAGCCGTGTGTTTACTACGTGTTTATTTGCATATAGAGCGGGGAAGTGAGGTCGGATCACAAGTGGTCACTGGAGACGCATGTGGAGACGCATTCTAATGCCAGGTGTGAACAGACGTACTTAAAGCTGTCCACTTGTGATCCGATCACTGAGGACACATGTTAATAGCAGGTCTGAACAGGGCCTATGACTGACTGACATCTAACTTTCTGGTTAACGTTTATTGCACCTGTTAGGATGGGACAATATGATTCTTTTACAGCTGCATATGCAATATGTTTTGGCCAGTAGGAAGGAACTAAGTACAGAACAGGCTCTTTTTCATCACCTGATGAAGTCCAATATGCACTCTTCTGAATTCAAATACCGCGTTTTTAGTTTTAAAAAGGTATCTGACAATCAATAATTACATTACACCAATGCAATCCAAGTGTTTTATGTTAACTAGTGTTATTATACAGTTTTCAAATAAACCATGTTTTGGTGGATTTTGGGAGACAAAAGATAATTTGTCATCTGCTGAGGTGCTGTCCATGGTGTTGAAAGGTGCGCTAAGCTCTGAGATAATTCTCCCCCATTCTGATGAAATCTATGGTGCATGCATAAGCGCATACATGTAAGTGTGTGCACGAGCTCGCGGTACACTTAAAGGGATAGTTCAGGTGTTTTGAGTGGGGTTGTATGAGGTACTATCATTTGATAATTAGCTCTAACTACAAAGTCCAGCTGAGTCTGAAGGGAATGCCAGTAGTTTTGCAGGTATTGGGTCAAATTCAAACTTTGACCTGATGATGGTGCTAATCAGGGAATCATCACAGTAGTTTAAATGCATCCTCTGGGGTCCATGAATGTCTGCACCATATCTGCTGGCCGACCACATCAGAACTAGCTGATAATTCTGTGTTGATTGAATGTTGATTTATGAAATACTAATGGAGCTTTACGTACTTTAAGTCTGGTGACTTTACAAACTCCCGGCATTGCTCTGCTCATCTCCAGCCAGAATAATTAACACCTGTGTGGGCTGATGGGGCCTTAACACCTATGATATCCAAAAATATTCACTGATTCTGCAGATCACTTTATTAAAACTATACCGGGCAGTCTGGCTCTTTGGTGGCTCCAGATAGCAGGAGTCAGGCGTCCTGAAAATAATGAATTTCAATAGAAAGAAGTCTCGTAACGTGACAGTAAACTGCACACAGGATGCTCGTGTTTACGAACCTGCACAGAGCATAAATCTAATCTGGGTTACAGTCCAACACTAAACAGTGCTGCTGTTTTGGAGTTTTGAGTTTTGCTCTGAAGTGTCAATTTGTCTCTTCCTGTGGGTCAAGAAGTGTCTGCACCCACAATTCATAGAGGCAAATAGGATGAGTGTAATGGGGATGGAGCACTCTTGTCTGCTGCAGCTCCACTTCATGATTTAGGCTAATAAGACGGGAGTATTTTTCCATTAAAATCTCGCCAAGTGGAGCCTTGTAATTTTCTCTGTGCAAGGACTGTTGCTTCCCACACAAACACTCACGTGTTGCAATTAGCTGGTGTGTCGCTCCTCCTAATTTGGGCACTGGGCCGCCGTGGAGGGCAGTGGGTCAGAACACGTAGACAGATGGTGGTGCCACCGTCCTCCCATCCCTCCATCCATCCCTCCCCCAATCTACCAGCCTTCTCTCCGCCTCTCCCTCCCTCAGGGCGCCGACATCCCGCCGTCTCGTATTGATGATGCGATGGCCCCTCGCGCTCCAGCCAAGGTCACAAATGGATGCCGCCAATTACACTCCTCTGAGTGCTCTTCATCGGCCCACCAAAGTGACATAATGAAAGCGGCGTGCTGGCACAAGTGGATTTAATAATTCTTCCGTGCACCGAGGGAATTTTGCTCTGCTATACTGTTATTATTAAAAAAAATAAGAGGACAAATATATCCGAAAACATGTGAGGCGGCGTTTTATCACCACAGCAGGCTGTGTGAAGATTCATGAGCCGTTCCCAGTGGTATTAATTTAATTTCCACTCAAATGAGAAATCCCTCCGTCTTTGAAGGTGGTGGGAGTCATTTATCTCATTTGCTCTGGCTGTCTGAATTATGACTTGTATACAAGCGATAGGGTTTAGTGGCGTGTTTGCTGCTTTGCTTTAATGTGACAGGAACTGTGTGAATAAAACAGAGGACAGGCAATAATTAGCACTTTGTTGTTTTCTCCCACTTGCACTTATTCTCATCTTACAGGCAGAAAAACAGAAGTGAAGCCCAACAAACTCTCTCTCTCTCTCACTGCATCCTCCACCTTTATGGACAGGTTTTAGTTTGTGTTTCTGATAGAGCTGTCACTCGATTCATATTTTTAACCGCTATTAATTACAAATTAATTGCACATTTTTTATCTGTTCAAAATTTACCTTAAATGGAGATTTGTCAAGTATTTAATCCTCTTATCAACATGGGAGTGGGCAAATATGCTGCTTTATGGAAATGTATATATATATTTATTATTGTAAATCAATTAACAACACAAAACAATGACACATATTGTCCAGAAGCCCTCACAGGTTAGGCTACTTAGCATAAAGTGGGCATGTCTGTAAAGGGGAGACTCGTGGGTACCCATAGAACCCATTTTCATTCACATATCTTGAGGTCAGAGGTCAAGGGATGCCTTCGAAAATGGCCATGCCAGTTTTTCCTCGACAAAATTTAGCGTAACTTTGGAGCGTTATTTAGCCTCCTTCCCAACAAGTTAGTTTACATACTAACATGGTTGGTACCAATGGATTCCCTAGGTTTGATACCAGTATCTTCTTTCTAGCTTTAAAACTGAGCCCGCTACAACTTAAAAGTCGCAAGTTGCATTAATTCGTTAAAGAAATTAGTGGCGTTAAAATGAATTTGCGTTAACGCATTATTAACGGGTTAACTTTGACAGCCCTACTTTCTGGCTTTTGTAACCTAGTTTTAAGATTTTGTGAAATGTATTGAAACAAGTCTTGATTTAGAACCGACTGACTGAGAACGAGCTCTAAAGACAGAGGCGTCCTTTGGCTCCAAAAATAAAGAACTGCAGCAGTGAAGAGGTTAACGCCTTTGTTTGGCGGAGGAGGCGGGTGGAGGGACCAAGTGCTTCTCCTCGAGGACTCTGGGCTTGAAATTGAGTTTGTTCCTGTTTCACAGCGTTCTTGTTCATAACAGCAACACAAACCACCAATACCAGCCCTCCACTCGTCCCCACACCTCCACCACCACCTCCACCTCCACCACCACCAATTTCTCTCCCTCTCTACCCTGTACTTCTCCACATCTTGGAGGGCGCCAAATGAAAAAGCTGTCTGCCGACTTGAGGGCTTGTTTTTGCTCGCTCAGAGACACGCCACATATTTCCCAGGGCGGTGGTCAACTCCCCCCCCCCCCATTACTTCTCCCCGCTCCTCGCCCCCAAG
>CAKAKR010057673.1:0-11533 GCA_916700685.1 Adelosebastes latens | reverse complement strand
TGGAGTAATATATATATATATATATATATATATTTTTTAATATATATATATATATTATATGTATATATATATATATATATATATGTATGTCCCCTTGGGATGTATATATGTCCCCTTGGGATTAAAATGTTTTCACTATTTTCTAAAATTTAATTAAGCAATTATTCAAGAAAATATTCAACAGATCAATCACTAATAAAACTAATAATTTTCACCCCTATAGTATCTTTTAGGTGCCAGTAACGAGTGGTATGTATGAATGTGATAATGTGTGATTTACTCCTTTCTAGATTATTTTCTGCTAAATTGTGTCATTTGTTCTGTAGCTAATGGAGCTAAAATAGTTCAACTAATGCTTATTATTTAGTCTTATTCATCCACAATAAAACCTTTTATTAGTGTCTCCAGTGTTGATCTGTCAGAGAGCTGCAGTTCACATGTTGGCCGCAGGGTGTCGCTGTTGTCTGAGTGTGAGTGCTGAGATAAGACGTCCGAGTCAGAGGTGAAAGGGAAGAGGTCGATCACAAACAGAAACATGGCTGCTCCCGTTGATGACATGTTTTCCTTCTGCGTGGACTCCTCTAAAGCCTCCACCTGCGTGGACGTCCGGTTTATAGACAACCTGAAGGTAAGACGGTTCAGCGTTAGTCACAATAAAGAGAATTAGACGGATATGTGGGTTAAATGTAGCTCTGTCGCCGCGGTGATGTGGCCTCATGGTGGCTGTGAAGAGATGCTCTCAGCCGGGCAGAGCAGAGCCTGCTGGCTCAGAGAGCTCTGGAGCACCTGGAGATGATTATTATTACTGTTTATTTTTTGTTTATTTGTTTTGCACAATTTAAGACTATACAACATAACAAAAAAATAAATGAATAATATTCAGTGCAGGAAGAGGCAAAAAAATCAGTGGGCTTATCTGAAGCCTCCACCTTTAGAGACAAGATTAATATAAATAAATAATATAACTACATAATAGTGATAACAAACAATTAGGACAAGATTCATATAATAACAATACAGTAAATTATACACCTGTCTGTGTCCAAAACTACTTCTAACTAAAAGTGAGTAGGCTAAGGCAGTGGTTGTCAAGGAGCCCTAAACTGACACAAATTAGACCCCCTTTTCTGTTCCAGGGTCTTGTAGGATTTCTGCTTTTAGATGTTTTATTACAGTTTTTTTTTGTATCTGATAAAAAGTGTACTAATGCTTTTATTAGAAATCATCTTGAACATATAACTACTCCCATTTTTAAATATAGGTGGGTATGTTTAAATAAAAAACAATGGAACACTATATTTCTGTTACCTCATAAATAAATATATAATTACAAATAAAATCAAGGAGTTTCTATTTAAGATTGTACACACAGGTACTACCCTGTTAAAGATAAGATTTGCAAATTCTTCATAACTGTTAACAACAGATGCACTTTTTGCAATTGTGAAGGGGAGACTATTGAACATGTGTTTGTAGATTGTTTTCATGCCACTTCTTTGGTTTAATTTGCAGAGGAATCTCTCAAAACATTTCAAAAAGGATATCATACTAACACAGATTGAGATATTACTCACTGTCAACAATCCCAGTTTTTTGACAGATGAGATTTACATAATTAATTTGATTATTATCCTAGCTAAATATGATATACATAAAATGATATGGCTTAAAAGACTACCCTCCTTTTTTATTTTTAAAGATACTGATTTTAAAACATATTTGACTATGATTGAAAACTTAAAACTCAAAAATTCTAAATTGACCAAAACTATTAAATTGTTTAGACATTTCAAATTTATTCCAATTGTTTCGCAGACCCTGAATGTTTTTTGTTTATTTGTTTGTTTTTTATTTTGTTTTGTTTTTATTCATCTTTTCCTTTCCTTACAGGTTATTTGTTGTATATTTTATAATTTATTTTAATATTATTTTTATACTGTAAGGTATTTTTGCAGAACTGTAATGAAGCATCTGAAAATGCGATTATATTGTATTGAACTTTTGAAATAAAATATTATTAATTAAAAAAACAAACAACATGAAAAAAAATAGAAAGATGTTTTATACAGAAAGTGTTATGAAACCCATGACCTAAATAGTCATAAGAGAGATAACGTTATTAATACTGAAGGAAATTCTTCAAATGCTGGGAGGCGGCGCGTCCCCTCGCGATAAAAAATGCCCCTGTGGACACGTACCATTAGGGTTCAACCCTCCAGAACCCTAACACTGTAAACCACAACACACATCAGACATCACAATGGTTTTAAGGCAAAAATTAAGATTTTTATCTTCATAAATAACTATTTATTTTTTTTCTTTATTTGTTCATTTGTTACCTCAATGCAGAAAATGAGGAAGGGCACCAACTAGTATTTTTATTATTATTTATTTACCAGCGCCCCCCAGAATGTGGCGCCCTAGGTGACCACCTATATGGCCTGTACCTTAAGCCGGCCCTGCAACAACATAAGAATAAAAAAACGCATCAGAGTTATAAATATAAAGTGTATAAGAATATATAATACCAGTGCCAAATAGAATAATAATAAACGTAAGATAAATTTAGTAAAATTAGTAAACTAAAATGGAAAAGTAATATTGATATTGAGAGAGTGATATTGGAAATTATATTTAAAAAGTAAAGTAAAACTATTGCACATGATATTCTGTCATTGTGTTAATTATGGATGGAATTTTAGTGAAAAGAAATCTATAAATATATATTTTCCCTTGTTTTAACCGTCGCAGACGCTGCCTGGTAGTAATGTTACTACCGGGAAAACGCGCGTGACACGTTCACTATGCAGCGATTTTTCGAAAAATCATCGCTTAGTTTCCAGTGATTATCGAATAGTATTTTGCTTGTAATGCACATCCCTAGTCCCTGGACCACACTTTGAAAACCACTGAGCTCGGGAACAACATCCACCATTTTACACCATGAAACTTATTATGGTGTGCTATATAAGGAGCAAGTAACTTTATTGTGCCATTGTACCCAGACATGATTGATGTAGGGGTTCACAAAGTAAGAAGAAACCAAAATAATTAGATTTAGCTTCAGTTTTAATGTGAGGTTTATGTTGGAGGGCAGAGAGAAGGGTAGTTTCAGTTGATTCAAATCAGCATAAACTAATAAATATGTCATTGGCATTGAAATAAAGCAGGTGGCGTACCTTGTTTAGGAGCCAAAATCACATTATTTTTCACTCAGTGCTGTCTAGTGTCATTTTTGCTGATAAGAAATCCATTCATCCATTAAGTGTGCCCGCTTATCCTTTGCAGGGTTGCAGGAATCCTCCACTTAAAATCCTTCAAAGCTGTGATAGTATGAGGGTGAAGGCAAATGAAACAAACCCAATACTTTGTAAAGAAATGTTTTCTATGCAGAGGTCTAAATGAGCAGAAAGATAAAGATCAAAAGGTCAATGACAACATGAGAAACTGAGAGAGAGATTTAACTTTACCATTACCCAGCATCTGTTAGTACATTTCTATCTTCACAGCGTACCAGCTAAGAGATTCTGCTGTAGGTGGGTTTAAACCATCAGAGTCTGCTGTGCACAACAGTAACGGTTTGTTATTCATGTTTCAGGGTAAGGGTCTCTTCGCCAAAAAGAGCATCAAGAAGGGAGACACCATTTTCCTTGAGCGGCCTCTGGTCTCGGCCCAGTTCCTGTGGAATGCTTTGTACAAATATAAAGGTGAGATATGTCGACTGTATTTAAATAAAATTCCACACGGGGATGACAAAAGCATGTATATTTGATCATATTTGACAAATACTGGATAAATCAGTGGTTTTAGTTAGTTAGTATTTGGGCACATGATGGGACTACTGTTTTTGCAATAGACACCATTATATTTTAGGGAGAAACAGTCGTCCCATGTGCCCAAGTAGTACGATATGATTAGAAAATGGCTGTATCTCAAAAACTACAAGGAGCACAATCAAGTATTTGGTATCTATGAACTCATAACAAGTTGAATATCAAAGATAATTGCACATGTGCATTGTAAAAAACATATTTCATTAAACTGAGAGGGTTAATGGAGAAATGTCAACCATAGACAACTGAAGGCACCGGGGAGAATTAGAAGATTATGCTTAACTTTGCAAATGCTCTATTACTGTAGACCGGGGGTGTCAAACATACGGCCCGAGGGCCAGAATCGGCCCGCCAAAAGACCAATCCGGCCAACTGGATGACTTTGCATTGTGTGAAAATTGCAGAGAAGTCATTAAAGCTGAAGTAGGCGAGATTGGAGCAAATATGATTAAAAATCATTTCTATAAAACGGTCGCTATAACGTGACAGTTGTACATGAAACAGGTAACCTGAAAAAAATAATGTGCCTCTGTGTCCTCCAGTGCTCCTAACGGCATCTGCAAGATTTCACATACTGGAGGAAAACAAGCAGTAAGAGCTGATCTGAGGTCTGCTGTCCATCTGCTGTCTATGAGAGCCGGCTGTCAATCACTCGTGAACTCCGACCAAACGGTCAAACTAGGCAGCGCTGATGAAATATGAATCAATTTTATGTTACGTTAATGCCTATTTCTCTCCTCAAATGTTTTCAGAATCATCTTGTAGTGCACGGTTTAGCTGTAAAATGAGAAAGTTTGTGACGCGGTCGCCATTGTGAAATCTGGTGAAGGAATGCCAAGTTCTGGTCACATGACCGGAGCACAGCCAATAGGAACGCTCTCTCTCTCAATGAAATGACCTGTGATTGGTCAAAGTCTCCCGTCACGGGCTAGATTTTCTAAAGCCTGAAAACAGAGCCATGAGGAGGTGCAGAAGTTTAGTTTTCTCTCAGAACACTTGAATTACAATATGCTGAAAGGTTATTATGGAATTTTTGCACAATGATGCCAAAAATATACTGCCTACTGCCACTTTAATTGAAGTGTGAATTTTTCATGTGATCTAAAAATTTCAAAGCTTTACTGTTGGATACTTGCCCAAAGTATGTCCGTACCAGATTTCAAGACTTTTGACCAATCAAAATATATTATGGCATTTTTCCTTATCACACCAAATATAGTCTTTGGGCACAAATTTAAACCAACAGCGTCTCCAGTAATGTTTTGCCTCCACTCATCTGCTCTACTGTCTGCTGCACTGTGTCCTTGTACAGCCTGTGAGTACTGCTTACGTGCTCTGGAGACTGCAGAGGAGAATGCGAGGAGACTCAGCGGCATCCCTGGACTCAGCATCCCTCACCCTGAGCTCTGCCGTGTTCGACCCGAGCTGCACCAAGCCTGCCCTCAGTGCCAGGTGAGTCGAGACAGGATATGTTGATATGCGTGGATTTGACTGAAGCCTAAACATTTTCTGTAGAAGTTGTCATTTGTTTCTCACAGACGGAAAATGCCCTGAAAATAGTGGTCAGATCAATATAAGACAAGAAAACAACATTGATTTTTAAGCCAGCGGTGGTCAGGCGGAACTTCCACTGAGTCAGTGGAGGCGACATGACTAGCTGATCGATTTTAAGAGGCCAGTATTGGTTCTATGGATCAGTAAGCTTATCTGTCAAGTGAAACACTGAGACAACTGTTTACACTTGGTGGTTTCTTTGTATTTGCGGTATTGCATATCAGCGTAGGTCATTTACAAACAGGCTGACAAAGCGACTTCCATTTAATTAAGTTTGATTAAATTTAAGTGCAAAATCGATAAATCAATAGATGTAAAGTGCAATAAAATCCAAAGAAATTAAGATTTAAATAAAGAGCAATTAATACATTAAATTAAAAAGAACAAAGGCAGGAAAAGCACAGAATAAAACTAAATTGTGTGTTTAGGAGAGATTTAAATATATAACATTGATATACAAAGAGCCTCATTTCTCCTTAAGTATAAACTGCCCTGTATGTCCAAGAATTGGTCTGCGTTTTTTTTTTGCAATTGGCATTTTATTGAAATTTTGAAAGACATAGAAATATACACAAACATAAAACAAGGCGTAAAAGACAATATATACATAAATAACTTCATAAAATAATAATAAAAATAGAGGACTAAGACATTAAAAATAAAAAATAAGATACAACTAAAATAAAAGTAGAAAAGAGGCTGTGTCGTAGTTGGGACCAAGAGAGCAATTGCATGGATGTGTGTGTGTGTCCAGATTTTGTCTATTTTCTGTGGAAATACAATAATTACTTTACTAGAAAACACAAATTCATATTAGCTTTATTGGCATGACAGATCAGAAACCTATAATGCCAAAGCAGTACAGAAAAGTATTAACATTGACAGATGATTTGCAATAAATATACAATAATATGCAAAATATCAACATTCATATCAAATACAATATATTAAAGGCATTACATAACAATTAATAACATGGATATCTGTAATACTTTTACAGATGTAATCACTCACATTTACTACAGAGCTTGTCTCTCAGTGTATGTCAACATATTTTGAAGCTAATATTGCAAACATAGATATGACAGTTTCTGAGGATTGGGGAGCTGAATAAACTCAGGATACATATTATTTTATATTCAAATAAAACATCTCTCAAATCTCTATATTTCTCACAACCTCTCTTTTATGACAAAGTATTAATCACTAAAATTATATTTTTAGTGTGACCAATGAAATTGTTGTTGTTACTAATGTTACTGTCACTAATAGCGGGTATAAAAGCAATGATAATTTCAACAATTAAGTTGAACACTGCATTTAGGTGATATGCATGGAGACTTTTGTCCTTGGAGTCATTGAAAACCATCGATTTGAAAAATGCCCTCGTACAGAGTATGGGCAGAAAAATACAAAATTCAAAACGTTTGTAAATTTTGCGGAAGTTTGTTCATTTGTAATTTGCTTTATTCAGCTGGACTGATGTTAAACACTCACCTCTACTGAAGCTACTAATCTGATTACCTTTTATGAAGTCAATAATAAACAGCCCAACTAATTTCTTGCTAGGTGATGAAAACCTTCCAGTTAGTGATTAAGGAAACTGTTACCACATTGAAAGTTTATTATGTTTAATACACTTTTAAAAATATATATATATATTTTCATACCTTGAAATGATTTGCATTTATTTTTTGGTCGTTTTCAGTATTTTTTTGATTGATATAAACCGGTCGTCCTCTCTGCAGGTGATGTACTGTAGCAGCGAGTGTCGACAAGCTGCAGCAGATCAGTACCATCGAGTTCTGTGTTTGGGTTCCTCCCAGGACGATCCGGACCACCCCATCAACAAGCTTAAAGATGCATGGAGGTCAGAGAGCATTTTATAGATATTTTCATCGTAAACCCTCTTTGAGTGTGCAGATTTTCTATTTAAATATTTCATTCACCTCAGTGAAGATTTGATTTCTCTTCAGGAGTATGCATTATCCACCGGAGACCTCCAGCATCATGCTTATGGCCAGAATGGTAGCTGCGGTCAAACAGGTGAGTCTCTGATTACATTGAGCTCCTAAATCATTGAAATAATTTGGGGTTCAATTCATTCTGGTGGGTGTGCTGATCATTTTAGAAACACAATACAAACATCTTGCTGTAAAAGGACATAACGTGATTTAGATTTTTATCGCCCACTCCCCATAACTTTTTGATGGGTGTTAAACCTAGCTTGAAATTAACTTTGCCCTGACCAACACAGACGTCCTGAATAAGACATGGAGAAACGTAATGTGATGCACACATTCATTTGAAAACTTTAAAAGTGCTCTAATCAATATCTTAACCCACAGAGAATTATCACAGGCTCTGTAGTTTCCCTTTGCTGTACAGTGTTTTAGCATCTTTCAGCTCATTGTTTCGGTCTCACAGCCTGTAACTCTACTGTTTTGATTCACTCTCACCGCTCTCATTGACCTTGTTTTCAGCAGCACGCAGCTTTTTTCAACAACAAAAAACTCTGAACCGACTGTACAGCACACAGACACAGTTAGTGAATAGCTGGTGAAAACAGGAGCATTTTGCAGCTAAAGAGCAAGATATTTCCTTCAGGAGTTGGTAGAAACCAAACAGAGCTAAAAGGAGAATGACTATTGGAATCACATTATTCATGACATCATAAACATGACTCCAAATGAATGCTAATGCTGCGCTGTTATCTGCAAGATGTGTAAATAAGCAACTGTTTGCAAACAAGTTTCCCATAAAAAACTTTAAGGTGTTGATATGCCAATGTTGTGTTTACAGCCCAAAAACATCTGTTATTTCAGATTTGATTTGCGACAGTGAATTAAGAATAAAAGATGGAGATGTCTATCCATCAAAAGACAAGAGGCATTGAAACATTACCGTGTGTTACAAAGATATACTGAATACTTACAATAAAATACACTATAATAACTAACACAATGTTTGTTATAATATTTATTGGTTATGTTGTACAGGCCAAAGACAAAGCACACTGGCAGAAGCTGTTTACACACTTCTGCAGTCGGACAGGAAATGAAGAAGAGGAGATCGCCCACAAGCTCCTGGGAGAGAAGTTCAGAGTAAGTTACCATCATGTTATTTCTGCTGGAACTGTGAAACTGTCGAGGTGCAAAATGTAAAGTATGCCATAAAAATGTAAGAAAAATGTCATAGTTTGCCATAAAAAAAGTCCCAATATAGTATGCGTTACAAATGTCATTAAATGTCATAGTATAGGATGCCCAAATAAGTCATGATAGTCATAGTATAGTACGTCAGAATTTTTTTTTTTTTATCTTGCAAATTTATGAACTTATATCAGAGAATTTCTAGGTTTTTTTTCTCTTAAATGTGAGTTTTTTTTTTGTAAATTTAACACTTTAATCTCTTAGAATATCTGAGTTTTTTTCTTGTAAATTTAAAACTTTAATCTCTGATATTCTGAGTTTTTTATCAGAACACTACCCCCTCCCCCGGCTCTGGGTTTTAATATTTTTTTTACCTACAATGGTCCTAATATGCCGTCGTATAGTGTGTGATTAAAAATGGCATAAAAAAGTCATAGTATAGTATGTCGAAAAATTTCATTAAAAAAAAGTCATAGTATTGTATGTCAAAAAATATAATGAAAATAGTCATAGTATAGCATGTTGAAAGATTTCATTGCAAAGAAGTCAAATTATAGCATCTTGAAAAATTTCATGAAGAAAAGTCATGGTATAGTACGTCGAAAAAGTTCATGAAAAAAGTCATAGTATAGCATGTTAAAACTTTTCAATGAAAAAAGTCATAGTATAGTTGGTTGAAAAATGTCATGAAAGAAAGTCATAGTATAGCATGTTAAAGAATTCCATGAAAGAAAGTCATAGTATAGTATATTGAAAATTTGTATAAAAAAAGTTATAGTATAGTACGTCGAAATAAAGTTATAGTATGTTTTGAGTATAGTTATCATAGTTTATGGCTCAATAGGCAAAGTGTGAGTGTTGCTACCTCCGGACATCGGTTTAATTCCAACTGTGGCCATCTATGCTCATGATGTGCGTTTCCTGTTCAGTAAAATGTAATTTTTATCCCTCTCACATTGTTTCCACAGGGGCAGCTGGCCTTGCTACACAGCTTTTTTAAAGCAGCACTTTACGATGATCATCTGAGTCGGGTAAGAAAGAACAGTTCAAATTTATCCACTACATGTTTCTGCACGTGTTCCTTAATACTCTACAGCTCTACTGCTGGCAATTTTAACAACAGATAACGACTTATCAATTATTAAGATGGTTGCAGATTAAGTTTGTGTTATAATGAAGCTGCACATTAAATCTTGGGGGGCAGCTTATTACAGAAGTTCAGTGATGAGCTGTCAGCTGCCGGTTGTCTGATTTTTTTTTATTTGCGTTGCTTGGTCCCCTACTTATTAAATCACTTTTGTATTATAAATATCATCTGAAATTGTTCTTCTGTCATGCTGATGGTGTTGTAGGACACCTCTATCACACAGGCAGTTTGTTACAGAAATGTTTATGTTATTGAACTCAGTGTGACATCCAGAATCATGTTTATATGCTGATGTAACTGGAATGTGAATGCACAGATGGTTAACTCCTACCAGCTCGAGATGCTGTAGCTGACCCTGACCTCAGACCTTTAGTATGCAAGGGGTCAAATGATATTAATGATCTTCTGGCATGGATCAGTAAAAATATGATTGTATTGCAGTGGTTCGTCCCTGAGGGTTTCCGCTCTCTGTTCGCTCTTGTGGGAACCAACGGACAAGGCATCGGCACCAGGTAAACACTCGCCTTTCTCGTCCTTCACTTTTGACAACTCTGGATGTTAGTTTGGCTCAAATAATTCTCCCTCTTTGTGCTCTATTTTTTCCTATTCAGCTCCTTGAGTCAGTGGGTTCATGCCTGTGATGCACTTCAGCTTCCTGCCCAGCAGAAGGAGCAATTGGACTCTTTTATCGACCAGCTATACAAGGACATTGAGAAAGGTCACAGTTTTATCTCAGTCTTGCAGTATTTTTGGAGTAAATTACTTTTTGTCTCAATTGAGCACATTTGCGATTGTATGAGTGAGTGTTGGTGTTGTCTTAGTGCTGTTTATATTATGTAATCTGTGTTCAGATTTCAACAAAGGCCAGAAATTTAAATCGCTTGTCTCTTTTCTCTGTAGAAACGGGAGACTTCCTAAACTGTGAGGGCTCTGGACTTTTTCTGCTTCAAAGCTCATGTAAGTTCAGTTGATCTCCATGTTATGAGTGCTGTTCAGTTCAAAGACATTGTCTGATGACCCCCCCCCACCCCCTTTTGTCTTCTTTGACCCCCTGCAGGTAACCACAGCTGCATACCCAACGCAGAGGCGTCCTTCCCCGACAACAATTTCCTGCTTCAGCTCAGCGCCCTTAGTGACATCAACCCAGGAGAGGTCAGCTGACACGTCTGGGTTTGGAGTGATAAATTCTGGCCCGGGACAGAACATCCCTCTCTAGCTTTGTGTGCTCCCTTGTCAGATGGTATTAGAAGGCTGAGACTTTGAGGATTGGAGTTGGTTTGTCAAGCTGTCAGAAAGATTGAGAAGCCTTACATCTGCGTGGCACAGTAATGTCACAGCAGCCGTGCTATACTTTGAATGCTCGCTGAAGACAGGAGCGCTTTGTGTAGGATTTCACCAGTAGAAAGACGGAAGGACACGGCGACTTCCTGCAAACATTACTAAAAAACCTGAATTGTTTCTGCCATTTGAAAAAATACCAGTAGCAGCACTAAACTGTATTGTTAAGGCTCAATAACTTCAGGTTCTTCAGCCAGTTCAACTGTTTGTTCTTATTCAATTCTCAGGAGATCTGCATCAGTTATTTGGACTGCTGTCAGCGAGACCGGAGCCGTCACAGCAGACACAAAGTTCTGAGGTAAGCATCTGTAATCCCTCCGATGATTCACTTGAGCGGGGTCATATTGATATGAAGTCCATCTCGATCAATAGAAGCCTCCAAGGCAGTAATGGGGAAGGAATGAGGCAGGGATGCTCTTCATTGGTCAAGTCAAGTTTATTTATACGATATCCAGAGCATTAATATAGCATCAAACTAGAGGGAGAGATAGGTAGAGAGAGAGAGAGAG
>CAKAKR010057672.1:0-34754 GCA_916700685.1 Adelosebastes latens | reverse complement strand
ATATATATGGATATGGATATATATATATATCAATACCTGGTCCTTCACAGTGCCACCACTTGGGCCCCACATTTAAAATATTTAAATATAGATTTTTTTTGCCGCTGCCACACTACTGTACACATACATCTACACACAACAAACAGCAATATCTGTCTGAGAATAACTAATAATAATTCATGTTGAATATGAGTAAAGAATCATGTTGGGGGATTATGCCTTATCTCCTGGGCTATTTTGGGATTTAACATTATTATCATAATAAAAAAAACAAAAAATGAAGCATTCGAATGCTGATTTGGAGGTGGATTACCACGGCAATGGTCGAAGTTTAATTTGAAGCAGTCGGGTCAGCCCTAAAAATATTCTGGACTCTCCCATGTCTAAATTTATCACTTAGTCAGTCATGTTTACCATAAGTTTCTAGGAAACGATCCAGTCAGGAAATACAAGGAATGATTGGTTTAATGAGGCAAAGTGTGGAATGATTTTACAAGCCAAGTAAAGTTTGGCCTAAATGATAGTTAGAAATCCTCTCCTTTGTTTTCTCTACCATATTTTTTATTTTATAGCATATAATGATTCATACAGCCACTAGGTTTTTGTGCAGTTGCTTAGAGCTGCAGAAATACTTACCAGTAGGTCTGGCAAGAGTTCAGTGTTATAATATGATACTAAACCTGCATTGATGAATATATTAACATGCTGCTTGGCTGCTTTTCTGATGATGTTTCAAATCCGACAGACAGATTCACATCGCAGCTGCTTTAGAAAATGTGTCTCCATCTAACTGGTTGGTTATTAATTTGGATTCACAGCGTTTCATTGGTCGAGCTGTTCGGAGCCATCTGGCCAATAGTGTGGTGTTTGGCACCAGCTACTGGCAGATGCATGTGTCGACTCCTCGTTGCAAACAGACCGGCTTACTGCACTGTCATGTCTCCCACTTTAAATGTGATTTAGAATATTAGGCAGGCTACAGAGGCGATTTTACATGCTGCAAGCAACATACAATAATAAAATGTATGCCATGTTTCTGTAAAAACACTATCCATGTGTTGAAACTTGACTTGGACTTGCAAAAAATGACTTGTGAGCATCTCTGCTTTTTAGTTCATGATAGTATATATACTTTAACTTAGTATCTAATTAGTATTTAGCCAATGATTTATGTATAACATAGAGAGACTTGCTCCTGTTGCTATTTGACTTGATGATTTGTGATGAGATTAAAAAAAAAATCATAAAATGTGTTGTTCTCGCATGCCTGGTGAACTGATAATCCAAAAACTTGATGAGTTGACGTATTTTCATATCATACATCCTTTTAAAAACTCTCACACACTTTAATAGGCTACTCTATCAAAAAGTAAGCACAACTACAAGCCAAGTATTCTTTTCTGTAGGCTTATAAGGTAAGAATACTTAATTGTACTTTTCTTAATTAAATCTTGATCAAAAGATTAAGTAAGTAGGCCTATAAGCCAAATATACTTAGACATTTCAGTATACTTGTCAGTGTAAGCCAAGTGTACTTAGAATTTTCTGTATAGTTGTCAGTATAAAACAAGTATACTGAGACTTTTAAGTATACTTGTCAGTATGAGCCAACTGAGACCTTTCTGTATACTTATCAGTATAAGCCAAGTATACAGTACTTAGATTTTTCTGTATACTTGTCAGTATAAGCCAACTATATTTAGACTTTTCTGTATACTTGTCAGTATAAAACAAGTATATAGTGAGACTTTTCTGTCTACTTGTCAGTATAAGCCAAGTATACTTAGACTTTTAAGTATACTTGTCAGTATGAGCCAAGTATACGTTAGTATACTTTTGTTAAGTATATCTCCGATAAGTACATAAAAAGTAAACTGAAAGTATACTCTCTTATTTTAAGTTCAAAAGAAGTATAATAATAGCACACCTGAATAAACTTAATTTTGGTAAGGGTGTGCTTGACATCTGAATGCTTTGAACAAAAGATGACATGCATTTTTGGACCTGGCACCACTGTGTTTTTGATATTAATATGCTAGTTATTAATATTCTGCACACTAATACAGATGAACATTTCATGTCAGAAATCAGAATGGGATATAATGAAAAAAAATGTTTGCAGTTGATTTGTTTTTTAGGCAAAGAGAGTCTTGCATGCTAAAATTTTGCACATACTAAAATGTACATACGGCAATGAGGTATGCTCAGCAGATCTAAATGTAATGCGTCCACTAGAGGGCAGCATTGCATAGGATTGATGCAACAGGAGGGGAAACACTGACATGCAGGACTGAACCAATATAGAGCAATCACAACTGAAACTGCAATCAATTAAGATAACTTTAAATTACATGAGTAGTTGTTGATAATGATGTCCAGGGCTAGTTATTAATATTTGCTTGATGAATATGTATATAAGTATGTTGTTTTATTTGTGTTTATCATCTGTTAACCTTTCAGAGGCTGTAGCAGGTTCAGTTTTAGGCAAAATTTTGAAAAGGAAAAACTGGCATGGCCATTTTCAAAGGGGTCCCTTGACCTCTGACCTCAAGATATATGGATGAAAATGGGTTCTATGGGTACCCACGAGTCTCCCCTTTACAGACATGCCAACTTTATGATAATCACATGCAGTTTGGGGCAAAAAACATTCAGTTTTTTGAATGCAGTATAAATGTGTTATTTACGCCTATTCTAAAATTATGTGTTTGAATATTTCTGCATACTGGGGTCCCTAAACAGTCTTGTAGTTGCATACATTTGGTATCACTGTAAAGCTGAGGCTCTTGTGGATCCAATGAGCCCAATTATATGTGTGATGATGTTAGTCCCCATAGTAGCCATTTCATTGTAGTGAGACGATTTTTTGAAACTTGACTTCACTGTATAAAATGACCTGTGGTGACCTCTAGGATAATCACAGCCTCATGAAACTTCACAGCCACAAACTAAAGACCTAGAGCATTCAGAGGATGGATGGCTTTTCTTGGTAGATTGACAATAAGGGGGTTTCTGAGCAGTTTCCAGAACAGAAGTGCTCGCCATCCAATCGCTGAAAAATGCAATTCTTGCAGAAATCTCCAAATGTCAAAAGTTTTTGAAACCAAATCACAGCATGGCTTTTTCTACGGTGTTCCTCAAGGTCTTGGTGTCTTAATGTTGGATTTTGGAGGGATTTTTGATCTTTTTTATCAACTCTCGATTGGTAAAAAATGATTAAATTTAGCACCAAATCTGTTTAACAAATGGTATCAACCCCAAAAATTGCTGCAACAACTTATGAGACATAATGGAGCATGTGAATGACCATCATATACTTCTATCATAATGTTCTAAGCCCTTATACACTTTTACAATTTATTTGAATTAATCAATTCATGTTTATTTTTGATTTATGACTAGAACAACTTGTCACATAGTGCTGAGCTGCATCTCAAATTAATCTTCAGGTTCCCAGCTTTCAGAGGGTCAAAGGGTTTATCCTTACTGTGGTGTTATATCAGATCATCTGCTAATTATAGACGGTGGAAACATGTGTGCATCATTAGCTCCTCTAAGCAGTGAGTGACACACTGTGAAGTTGTGGATGGAAATAAATTACGTCCTGTTCAAGCTGGTGCGTCATGGGTGTGCATCCAAAGATAAACTATAATTGTAAGCAGTGACAGATAAATCTTGAATTAGAGGTACAGTGTGTCGGATCTGGTGACATTTTTCTTTTTTTAATATTCAAAAACAACAATATTACAAATCAAGAATGCGTCATTGACAACAATTCCAACAATGAAATCATCACATATTACATCTAATAATGTTAAAATGTAATATAGTAAGTAAATAATAATAATAATAATAATAATAATAATAATAATAATAAATAAAATAAAATTACATGGGACTTTTGAAGAAGCAAACTAAGAGAAATACATTCGCTTTTTAAAGGATATTTAGCAAGGTGCATCCTGGGCAATGACTTCTTATATGTTATAACTAAAGGTGATCTTCAAAGTTTTTCACTAGTTTTGATGTTTGTTTTTTTTCGTTTTTTTTTTACAAATTTCAATGATTTGACAAAGTATTTCATTTAATTGATAAACACAATAGAAATAGGCTTTCTGTTTTTTCACTTACATATATGGATATGATGCTTTCTTCATTATAATTACTGGAATAACTATAAATGAAATGTGATAGTTAAGATTTTCCATAAAAATAAGACATCTATTAGGTTAAATATGGGAATAGGTATTGTAATACGCATCCATCCATGAATAGGATAAACAGTTACAGCTAATGGATGGATGGATTACATACTTAAATTATAAAAAAAGAATTAAAGGAAGCAATTAAATACTGATTTGAATATTGAATACTGAATCTGATTACCATGCCAATGGTCGAAGCTTCGGAGCTTCGAAGCTTTGGGTCAGCCCTAAACTCTTTACAATCTGTACAGCATACGACACCCTCTGTCCTTTACGGTACGACTCTCGCACCGGATGAGGAAAACCTTAACCAAAAAAAAATCCTTTTAACAGAGAAAAAATAGAAGAAACCTCAGGAAGAGCAACTGCGGAAGGATCCCTCTTCCAGGACGGACAGAGTTGCAATAGATGTTGTATGTACAGAGTAACGTTTTGATTTGAATGTGAACTTTTAAAATGTTCTAGGCGGCGACAGCAGTTTCTGTCGCTTGCAGGTCCTTGCTGCTTTGTTACGGTGCGGGTCTGTCTCGCGTCCATGAACCTCTTCTGCCGCTGAAAAGGCGAAACACACACACACGTTAGCACAGTGTATATTAATGCTATATTGCTCATTTACACAAACATCGTCTTTCCTCATCGAAAGGAAAGAACATGAGTATCTGCGTCTTGAAAACCAAACATTTTTTGATGGATGCTGTTCTCTTACCTGTTGCACGTAGAACAGCAGGTATGCCGATCGCCGCCGCCGCCGACAGACAGACTCACCGGTGGTCTCGATGACATACTTGTCGTCGTAGGTGAGCCAGCGGTCGTCCATGTCGCTCGCTCTCTGCTCTCTGCGGGCTCCATCGCAGATGTAATGGCCTGAGAGGAGAGGACACATTTTGTTAATGGTTCATCTGAAGAAGAACAAATGGATTCTGAAGCCTTGAAATTTGAGTCATTTTCAACAACGTGTGGCCGCCAAACACTTACCGGAGTCGACTGCGGAGCCCAAATGGCTGACGATGCTCACCAGAGAGTAGCGAGTCGCCGTCTAGAAAAGAACCAACAATTACATGCAGACACAATGAATTTGACAGCAGGTACCTGTATATTTGACTATTCAGAATCTAAGTGATCTTCACTTCTACAGCAAATAAGCTGTTAGACGGTAAAAGTCTTTTACTGAACATCATCTTTACCTGTTTAGCGGGGCTGGATTCAAGATTCACCAGCAGCTCCCTCGATAGATCGACGGGGCTGTACACCTTCTCCAGCTTGAACGACGGGGTGAATCTGAATCTCTTCAGCTGGAGGATCAGCACACTGTTGACAGGAAAGAGGTAGAGGAGGAAGAGATGGAGGGAAGAGGGGTCAGATCACAGGTTGAAAGAGGACGACAGAAGGAGGTGAAACTTGCATAGCCTGAGACCTGACTGTACTATGGCGAAGGGTGATATTACTCACTTTGGCAGGGTCAAGAACGCCCCCTGCTGCGACGACTCCTCGGCACCACACTCGCACCGATACTCCAACTGGCTCTCCTGCAGCGGGGGGAACAGGAGCAAGAAGAGGGTTTTAGTTTAAATCCTTTCATGGGAGTGTGAGGATGAGCGTTGGTTGGGGGTCGAACGAGCAGATGTGCCACTTACTTTGAGGTACTCCTGCAGACACTGGCTAACTGAGCCACCAGGCACCAGGTCCAGGGACAGGTTGATGTGGTCCTCCTCCCTCATGGATCGCACACCACATCTGCAGAATAAAGGGATTGATTGAGAGGTTTTCTACCACAGCTGTACCACAAAAATCATAGTCAATATGGGGGAAAATCTTCACCCTAAGTATAAAACTGTCTGTGGCAGTGTATTCATAACCCTTGCAGGTCCTCATGCTCAACATCTGGAAGGCGATGTGAGCATTGACAGGGCAGGTGTAACTGACGTCCCTGTCCAGCGCTGCCACCTGCAGGTCGACGGACAGAGACCTCAGCTGCTCCAGCACACTGATGAGGAACTCATGGGCGTCCTGCACAGAAACACACAGAAAAAAGTGTAAAAGTAGTTAAGTAAAGAGCAGTGTGGTACTGTGCTGTGTGTGTTGTAAATCAAAAGCAAACTAACTTTCTCACTGTGGTCCTTAAACTCTGAGTTAAACTCAGCGACAGTCCTTTTAAAGGCAGTCAGGATCCTTCTTTTCTGTGCCTCGTTGTTGTTGATGCGGCCGACCTCCACAAACCGTCTGGAACGAGGAAAAGCAAAGAGATATATATATATGTTTCTTTTTTATACTCCATGTTGATTTGCAAAGTTAGTGGAGACACCGAAGAGTGTGTGTGTGTGGAGGTGTCGTACCTGAGGAGCTTGGACTTGGGGTGAAAACGCCACACCTGCTGCTGCCTGCGGACCTCCTGAACAAAATGTTTCAGCGTCAGGAGGCCTTGCAGAGTGGAGTTCATGTAGCAGGTCTGCGACAGGTTGGGGAACCTTAAACACAACAACACAGATGGGAAAAGTTTTTATACACAGCTAAACCTGAAATAACTTTATATATATACAAGTATAAAAAGAAAATGTGAGCATTCAGTGTGTGTATGAGTCTCCTTGCAGGTGCTTACCCGAGGCACATGAGCTTGTCTTCGGTGCTGGCTGAGGTGAAGGTTTTTGTCAGGTGTGCGTATATTTTGGTCCACAGAGGTTTGGCCAGTGGACTCCCACCATGACCTGTTGGGGTGGGCTGCCTCTCAAGTTGATCAGTGGGGAGGTTGTCACTGATCACATTTGAGGAGACTGTAGTGTCAGGAGTGGGTGAAGCCTCCTGGACAGTTTGACCACCCTCAGGCTCCCCGCTGGTGTCCACACTGGTGATAAAGGTTTATATGGTCAGGTCACAAAGAGATGAAGCCAAAGGAGGTGAACAACATAAAAAGGGAACAGCAGTATATAATGTGTTCAATCAACTAAAGTGGTAACAAACAGTAAATATAATCTCAAACCTCTTTTGTGTGGCAGAAGATGGCAGCTTTGTGTTCTCAGCCACGTCTTCTTCTTTCACAGGTTTGTTTTTCTGTTCGGTATATAAACATAAACCCAGTTAAATACAGCCGAGCGACACAAATGACGGTTTTGGTAATTGTTGTGATATTCAGCTCTGATAAACATACCTTCTCCTCACGGCGGAACAACCTACGCCACCAGGGAGTTTTCTTCTTGGCCTTTTCCTTCGGAGCCTCTGTGGGGACTGAGGCTGCTGGGTCAGAGGTCGCCGGAGTGTCGAGGACCACAGGGTCTTGTTTTGGGGCCTCCTGTACATTGACACTGGTAATAAAGAGAAAACACAGACCATTTTTCAAATGTGTTCTGCAAAGATGGACAAAATGTATTACATTATCCTGGTGGAGATTTTCAGAGAAGACAAAATTCAAAAAAGACTTCTATAAGTGAAATAATTAGACAAATATTGAGATATTAATGACAAAAACAGTATATAATAATACAAAAAGTGAAACAAACATTTCAGAATAAAATGAATATGAGGCCTTACCTCTTCTGTGGTCTGGAGAACGCCGTGTCTCCAACTTCCATATCATCTTGACATTTTTTCTGTTTAAAATATAAAAAAAACATACGCAATTAATATGACAGACACATAATCAGCTACTTCACAGACAAATATCAACAAAACAAGATATGGAGATTGTCAGCAATCCACTCAACAATTTAGACAACAGAAAAGTCGGGTGTATACCTTTTGTCGTCTGCGATGGTGGCAAAACATCTTTTTCTCTCAAATAACAAGTTTTCTTTAATAGAACGCTCTTCTCTATCTGGCTGATATCGAAGGTCTTTGCGCAAATGTGAATATCTGCACAAAATAACATCCTTTAGAATGTGGCCCATTATGACATCATATGGATACGTATACGTCATAAGAGCGGGAGGAAGTATTGTTACCCTCGTCCTACCGACTGGGGTCCCCGAAGACCTCAGAGCTTTACTTTGTGTCATATATCTCACAGGTGCTTTATTCTATCATTCCAATTTTTCATGACTTTGTAAATCAATTTTTATTCCTAATGACTACATATTACTGTTTTCTGTTTCTCTGTTAATTAGTGCTTTTTAAAAATACCAATGTATAGCAGCATATTGTAATTCAAGTGTTCTGAGAGAAAACTAGACTTCTGCACCTCCTCTTGGCTCTGTTTTCAGGCTTTAGAAAACTAGCCCGTGACGGGAGACTTTGGCCAATCACAGGTCATTTCAGAGAGAGCGTTCCTATTGGCTGTGCTCCGGCTGGTGGGCTGTGCTTGGTATTTCCTCAACTGATCTCAACATGGCTGCCGGGTCAAATATAGGAGCTATAGTGATCGAACCGCCAACCTTGTGGTTAAAGGACGATCAGCTCTACCGAGTAAGCTACAGACGCTCCCCTATAAGACTTAAAACAATGAACAACAAAACATCTCTCGGTTTATTTTCCCCCACAGATCTTCTTTTCTGATGGTGTTTGGCCACTTTATCTTCAAGGTGCTTCTTAGGAACGTGTTGACAAAGGTCTGGACTTTTATTCTCCATGTTTCTGAACCGAAGAGCAGCACTGATTTAACGTTGGTGTTGAATATCTGGAGTTTGGTGTTGTGCATATTTCCTTTGTGCGAGGGGCACTTGCAGTGGCTGGTTGGGCCTACAACTATTCCTGGCTTCCAGTGTTCAGATGGTGACTCATTGTCTCATTGTGAGAGCTTCCTTCTGTTGTTTGGTCTTGCTGTGTAGAGGTCTGTGTATCTTCAGAAGTTATACCACGTGAACCTATCTGCATGATTTGCTCACTGTTTACAGGTTGCTCTTGGAGCTTAGTCTGTTAGAGTGGGTCTGTGTGGCCTCACTTCTCAGTTTTGACCTGACAGTGTCTTTTTCTTTAGTCAACTTCCCTCTGTTTCCCAGAGAGTTTATCCTCTCATCAGCTGCTCTGCAGTGGTGTTTAGCCTTTTGGTGCTAACTTTTAAGATTCCCCCCGGTTCACAATTGCGTCCCACTCCCTGTTACCCTGACACTTTGCGTTCCAGGGGCCAGATAGGCCAATAGATGTAAGCCTGAATAAGAAGAGATGTACTAGACAGTAAAATAATCTCATACCTCTTTTCTGTGGCCACATCTTCATCCTCGTGCAGGTGAAGCCTCCTGAACACCAGCCTCTTCCTCAGACTCCTTGGTGGTGTCGACACTTGTGATAAAGGTTATTTTATGGTCCGGTCACAGAGATGAAGCCAAAGGAAGGTGAACAACATGAAATAACACCAATGTAATGTGTTCAATCAACTAAAACAGGAACAAACCGTAAAATAATCTCTTTTCTGTGGTAGAAGATTGCAGCTTTGTGACTTCAACCACTTCTTCTTTCACAGGAGTCTGCTGCTTGTTTTTCTGTTCGGTATAAAAACACAACAGACATACAGTAACTAAAGGTATCAAATAAGGATGCACCGATACTGGATCGGATATCGGGCCGATACTGACTCCAGTAGGTGGATCGGATATCGGTGGGGCTGATCAATTCAATTGAATTTTATCTTTATATACTATATACATTATGTACTGTAATCATATTTCCTGTTTTTTGACCAGTTGCTGGCGTACGATTTATTATTTTAATAATAAATAACAAATAAATGTGTATCTATGTATTCATTGGTCACATTTTGTTTTTACAAAGTTTGGAAAGCAATGTTTAAGCTGATGTTGCCTTAGACATACAAAAATGATCGCAGTCACTTCCACACAGTGAGGCATACAACTTATTAATCAAACACTGGTATCGGATTGGTACTCGGTATCGGCTGATACCCAAAGCCCAGGTATGGCTATCAGGACTGAAAAAGTCGGATCGGTTCATCCCTAGAATGAAATATGTATTGTGGAGTAAAAAGTACAATATTTCCCTCTGAATTCTAGTGGAGAAGAAGTATAAAGTAGAATAAAATGGAATTACTCATGAAAAGTTTTAGTAAATCAAAACTGCAGTAATGTACAGTCAGGGTCTAAAATTAAGTTTTTTTCTCACGTGCTACTGTGGCAGGTCACTGAACATTTCTACTAGCCACACAATTGTTTTGTCTGCCACTTCTGAAATCTATGTAGAACGCTTTAGAATCGTAAACACTAAGGGTGTGTATTGGCAAGAATCTGGCGATAACATACGTATCACGATACAGGGGTTACGATTAAAAATATTGCGATATATTGCGATACTGTAAGCAAGACAATATATCGCGATTTTTAAAAAAATCTAATTTTAGGAAAACTGTCATAGTATAAAAAACACACCGCCATATGCATAAAAAAATTTACTTTTTTATGCAATCAGAATTGTTGGATCTACATTTGCATTTATCACAGACGGTGCATATCTTTGCAAATAAAATCAAGTATTGACTGAGTTAATCTTTGCATGTAAACTATTAATTAGAATTCAATACAGATTTTTTGAGAATTTATAGATACAGTATCACAAAACATAATATTGCAATATTTTCGTCCACCCCTAGTAAACACTGAGTCAGTGGTAACAGACAGTAGAAATATGGATCATGTAACCTTAATCACTGACTATTTTTAATTTAGGAATTGCTTTTTAAAAAAATAACATTTCTTAATATAAGGAATCTGCCACCGTGGCAGGTGGCCTGAAATTTTTTACCTGCCACAGCCAACATTTACCCTGTATTTGGCAGGTGGCAGGTAATAATTTCATTCCCTGTGTACAGTACTGAAACCGCCTTTTTAATCAACATCCAAACGAAGGCGGAAGTAGCAATAAGTGAATCCTCTCGCTCCCGTCCCCTGCGTACTGCTCTTTGTTGGAAGGAGTGATGGGAATTACAGCTCTTTTTAGTGAGCCGGATCATTTGGCTCAGCTCACCAAGAAGAGCCGGCTCTTTCGGCTCCCAACGGCTCTTCGTTTTACCACTTCTGCCTTTTATAATTCAGCCAAATTTAGCGCTGTTTTGACCTATGAGTAGTATGTGTGCACATATATCACTTAAATTATTTAATATAATTATACTAAACCTTATAATTTCCATAATACTGTAATTTTACATGCTGCTTAGTTTCCAACTGTCACTCATCTTGTCTGCTATTCGTGCGCCGCACCGCACTGCAACGCAACGCACCTCAGCGCACCGCACCACAACACACCGCAACTCAACACAACGAACCACAACGCAACGCACCATACCGCACAGCAACGCACCACACCACACCGCACCACACAGCAACGCACCACACCACAACACACCACACCGCACTGCACTACTGCAACGCACCACACCGCAACGCACCACAATCGCAACGCACCACAATCGCACCGCAACGCACACATCGCAACGCAAGGCAACGCAAGGCATCGCAACGCAAGGCAACGCAACGCAACGCAACGCAACGCAACACAACGCAACACAACGCAACGCACCTGAGCGCAACGCTACACATCGCAATGCAAGGCAATGCAAGGCTACGCAACGCAACGCAACATAACGCAACGCACCTGAGTGCAACGCTACACATCGCAACGCAAGGCAACGCAAGGCTACGCAACACAACGCAACGCAACGCAACACAACACAACGCAACGCACCTGAGCGCAACGCTACACATCACAACGCAAGGCAACGCAAGGCTATGCCACGCAACACAACACAACGCAACGCACCTGAGTGCAACGCTACACATCGCAACGCAAAGCTACGCAACGCAACGCGACGCGACGCGACGCGACGCGACGCGACGCAACGCGACGCAACGCAATGCGACGCAACACACCACAACGCACTGGAAAGCACCGCACCACACCGCACTCCTCTCTCTCTTTCTCTCCTCCTCTCCCTCCTGCTCTGTACCTGTAGACCGCCAGCGCGCCGTGCACCCCCGCCCCTCCCTGCTTGATGGTTTGATCCTTGTCTGTCATCACCTGATTGGTCGCACGGACGTCATTAACACAACATTCAGTCATAGTCAGTGCATGGAGTGCCCGTGGCGCAGAGAAGATCATCCTATCATTCTGCCTTGAATTAATTAAAGAGAGCCGGCTCTTATCGTTCACTTAATAGATCCGGCTCAAAGAACCGGTTCGTTCGCGACCAACACATCACTAGTTGGAGGGAGTACCGCTTCAAACACCAGGGCATATCCACTCTTTGAGAATCAGGAAACAACGTTGATGTTTGTAAGAAGAAGTCCCTCCTTTAGTTTAGTTTGACCCACACGGTTAGTGGTGACCAAAACATCACCGACAGCCCTCCGGTTAGCTTCTGTCCATCAATGGCCAACTCAACCACCGTTAACGGTAAGTTTACCAGCTGTTTTGATGCAAACCTTGTTGAACTGCTAACCTTAGCTAAGGTAGAATAACACCAAAGTTTTAGGAGGATACTCCAGCTGACACAATGCATGCAGTGTATAGGAAGGAAAACAACACTGAGCATTTATAACAGGACTATATACTACAAAAGAAACTAAAGCCTTAAAGGTCCCATATTATGCTCATTTATAGGTTCATACTTGTATTTTGTGTTTCTACTAGAACATGTTTACATGCTGTAGTGTTAAAAAAAAACTTTTACTTTCCTCATACTGTCTGCCTGAATATACCTGTATTCACCCTCTGTCTGAAACGCTCCGTTTTAGTGCATTTCAATGGAATTGCAACAGAATTGCGTAGCTAGGCAACAGTTTGGGTCCATGTTTACATCCTGTCAGCTGATGTTATTCACATACACTGCAACAGGAAATAAACCGGGACACATTTAGAATGTTTACGTTTAAAACCGTGTAATGGTCTGAATATTGTACATTTGTGACATCACAAATGGACAGAAAACCTGAAACGGCTTGTTTCAAATGCACAATTTCTGTGTATTTCTCCGTATATTGAGCGTTTTGATACTTTCACATTATTTATATATCACTTAAACCTGCTTTATAATATAAAATACATGAAAATCTCAGTTTTTACAATATGGGACCTTTAAAATGCTACTTTAAAGGTGTTTAATGACTTACAATATCCTCCCCTGACTAAAGCTATGTTGTTGTAGCTCCTGTGAGACATTAGCTACATGTTTTCTTTGGTATCTCTATTTCAGCTGTGTTGTAGTTTTTTGTTATTGTCCCAACAAAGTTAAAGGCTACATCAAGTGTTGTCAAGGTTACACTGCACTTATATTGCACTTAATTAGTCCTTTTCCAAGATTTCTAGTCTAATGGATTATCCAATTATCCTAGAGATGTTTCCTGCAGACTTTATGTCACCAGCCACCAGAGCTGACAGTGTACTTTTACTTCCCTAAAAACTGTTATTAAGATTCAAGAGTTTTATTTGCCATTTGCACCTATATATAAGTACATTGGAATACTGAGCAGTTTACACCGAGTCAGCTTTAAGAAAAGAAAAAAGGTAGAAAAGGCACAAGGTAATTACAGTACAAAATAAGTGGCACATTCAACTCAACACAATAAATAAATAAATTATTAAAATATAAAACGCCCTCAGTGTAGTCAATAAATAAACTAAACTTCCCTCTGAATAGGAACGATACCCCCAGAATACAAATATACAGTATATATGCTCCATGACCATGTCAAAAGAACTTGTAACTCTCATAAAAAATTTAAAAAAATAAATAATTTATATAATTCAGACAATTACACAGTGGAAGGCAGCATATTGCACAGCATTACAGTCCATTCAGTCAAGCATGTCAAACCTAACTGGAAAACCTCATGACTAATTACTAACTTGTAACTAATTTCAGTATCTGTAAGGGTTATGTATGTATACACATAACTGTGAAGTTCTGTGATTTTTTTCAGTGCAGCAGCCAAAACTACAGAATATGACACTGACTGTAATATTTAGAAATATGTTATCTTTACATAAACATCTTAATCTGAAGTATATAAATGACTAACTGCCTTGGTGTAATAATATTGGAGTAGCACAAAAATGTAAACAGCACATTTTATCTTTGCTTGCCAGGATAAATGTCTCACAAGCAATGATTAATGTTTTACAGTACATAACCTGTTGGAGCCCTCAGGAAGTGGATATTTTGCAATACTGGTAGGGCCATTTATGTGTCAGAGAAGAGTATTGTAAGTGTCTCTGCATCAAGAAATACTCAAGCCGGCGTTCTCTTTTTAGTTCCACGTTACGCTTTGGTTTTCTCCATAACCTTTAAAATCCTGGACCTGTTTCAATTTTCCATGGAGAGTCCACAGGAGTCTGTGGCTTGCTAAAAAGGCCAATGCTGAATCCCTCAAGCTCATTCAATTAGACCTAGTCATCCAGTACGCTGGTTTGGTATTGATAATACACTCATGCAATGTGTGTTTATGTGTGTGTGTAAATATACACAGTTCAAGCACATACTGTATGTATTGGATCGTTTCTTCGTGTAACGGCTGCAGCAGCCTGAACTCGCTTCCAGACACTCATTTGCAGGCTGAAAGACTTATTGTGGTGTAGGTCAGTGGTTCCCAAATGGGGGGTGGGGACCCCCCAAGAGGCCCCATAATAAATGCGATGATGATTAAAGGGATACAGAAGGAAATAATAATAAAAAAACATTTCTCTTGCATCAAACTGTATATTTTTCTGAGAGTCTGATTGCACACGACCGTCGGCTTGGTGTGTCAGGGCCTTGAGACTAATGGTGAACATTTGACATCTTCAAAGCCTACTGGTAGCGTTGTCGTTGTGTTTGATATTGCATTTAAGATTCAGTATGCTTATAAATGAAGATGAGTAGTTCAAGGCCATCTGGGGGAGTGGGAGTTTTAGTAGCTGCATACACTTCCCTGTCTTTTATCGTTAATTGCAGGTGAGCTTAAACGGATGTTACTCCAAACCACACAGGTATGAATGAGGTTACATCACTGAGCTGTGCTATTACTCATATCTAGCTACATTTTGAAAGTTGCTGCCATGGTAAGGAGATCCTCTCCTGCTGCGTCTTCTTGGCAATTAAGGTGCTATTCTTGTCTCACATGTGGCGAGGGCTGAATTATTATTATTAATTAATAGGCAACAATGCTGATTTTGATTAATCATTCAAGTCATTTTACAAGCCCCTACTTCCAACTTCTCAATTGTGATGTTTTGCTGCTTTTCTTCATCTTGTAATTTCCGGATGTCACCTTGGGGTTTAGGAAATAGTTTTTCCACTCTATTCTGACATTTTATAGACCGAATTTTTAATCGATTTGTTGAGAAAATAATCAACAAAGAAAGTACTTTGCAGCCTTCAAGTGCCAGTCTTGTAATTTAGACACCACGGCCCGACATTATTCCTGGATTGTTTGTTTGAATACCTGCATGAAACTCAATCTCTGCTCCCCAAAAAGGATGCAGTAGTTATCTCATTCCTCAAGGGAAATTTGAATTTACTGCTCACTGATCAGTGAGCAATGAGAAGGCAGTTTAGCAACTTTTCACACAACAAGTGCACACTTGTGTTATATACTGGGGGTGTATAAATAAATGCAGACATTTATGTGAAAGATATTGTGCGAAATGTCGCTGTTTTGTTGTTCCATTACCAGCAGGCACAAGGGGGAATATTTGGAGTAATGTGCCGTCTGAAACCATGACATCTCTCACAGGGTCAGAGTCATGTCTGCCAGTTTAGAGAGGTTTCATATCCACTTATGAATGAGCTCACTTAGTGACTAAGTGGATAAAGGACCAAGAGTTGGAATGACAGTGTTGTCTCGTGTCATCTGAAATGAGATGCGGTTAATTTAAGTCAGGGGGTCTAAGATTTGCTTTGCCAGCTGCACATCATTTCCTGAATGTGAGGAAATGGGTAAGCCACAGAGCCGTTTCACCCATTTATATTCAGTGCTGAGCTAAAGTGTTGTTGTGGTGAAATGAAAACCTTTTACTGCCACTTTCTCAACAGTTAAGAAACATATTGTTGATTGACAGCTTTTAATAGGGCTGTTCCGAATGTAATTTTTTTACATTTAAAGTATCAATCAGTTCTTCTTCGCTGTGCTCTAAAACAGTAGTCGCAGTGGCAGCCATGATACGTCCAGGGCGACAGCACAGTGAAAGCTACTGTTTTGGAGCAGCTAAGAATTTCCGGTTAAACAAGTCGATTTTTTTTTCTTGGTTAATAAATTCTGTTATCGGATCGGAATATATAGACTGGCATACTTGCCGATACCCGATCCTGAATTTTGGGCAGTATCTGATGCATTTTCATTACTGGTATCGGTATCGGAACAACTCTAATTCAAAGCTTCTATTGAGGTTTTTCGAATGGATATTTGAATGGATATAGTTGTCATATTTTTTGAACGTCATCACCCTAAAAAAAGAAAGATATTTTTGTTATTGTGATTATATAAATTGAATTTATAGCCTGCTTATCTTTGTATGCTGCAAGCGGGAGAGCAAACAGTTTTTTACACCGCAATGAAAACGTTGTTTTTGAAAGGCTAAACGCCAACAAATATTCATGGATTGAAGCAGAGTATTTCAGAGAATGAAGGTGCCATAAGACTCTGGTGTTTTGGGTATTGTTATCCCCAAAGTTTAATGTAGATATAGACGTTGTAAAATGGAGAAGGAGAGGTTATTAACTATAGCCAAAAAGTGGTCAATAAGGAGACGTCGAACAGTTTCCATTTCCGTTCTCTGTCCTTCCCAAGATGAGTAAATGGAGGAGAATAATGCAGTTAACATCTAGTTGGTGATCAGATTACTGACTGGATGTAGCCGAGAGGCCAGTCACTGATGAGAAAAGGGTAAAAGTCCTGCAGCCATTTCTGATTTCCTAGTATCATTGAATGCAACATTTGCCAAAAAGTGACTCACGAAGTTGGAAATGATCTGAAACCTAAAATGAGGTTAGAAAACACGCAATGTGCTTCTCGGTGTCGTGAGGTCTTCTGCTGATCTCAGCAGTGAAGAACATTGACATCCTCATTTTCTGTTCACATTGACTTTGCCTTTATTAATAGCAAAAATAGTTCCCCATTAGTGCATCTGATGTTCAACAGAGAGAAAAGACGCAGAAAGGGGAGATAGAAAAGGAAAGAGAGGAGAAAGGCGAAGAATTCAATCACAAATCGTTCTCCTTTTGTGTGTTTTTGCAGCGATTGATTTTACATCATTTGGCGAAAGAAGCTGCCGCGGCAGAGACGTCGATAACCTTTTAGGCAGATAGAACTCCTCGCAGGGTACATCCTTGTAAAACTGCAGGAAATGAAAGTAGCAGAACAGTAATGCTGAGCTATTCAGGCTGCGCTCAGCTCCAAAGGATGGTTCAGTTGAAGGATTTGACAGTGTAGACAGGAATGCGTTTTGCTCCTCTAGAGTCAGAAAGGGGAATACCTCTCATCGGGGTGGATGTCAGTGATGTTGGCAGGGAACGTGTTTTGGAGGTGAAGTGGTGTAAGTGTCCAGTCGAATTTGATGTTTTTCCTTGTAGCCAGGGACGGTTTGACCCATATATCTCAAAATCCAGAGAATCACTGGACCTTGCAACCTTGTTGTGTTACACTAACATGGTATGTTGTCACAAAATATTTTCTCACACTCAGTCGCTCCTCATATTCTCATCGCAAAGTCAAAATAAACACAGTTGCTTTTCTTCTCCAGTTTATTTTTAATGGACATAGATAGGCCTGAATATTAAATTTTTTCAAATACTGGTGTCAATATGATACCTGAGTTTGTTCATTTAACAAAACAAACTAGGTCTATCAATATTATATTGATATTGTGATATGAGACTAGATATCGTCTTTGATTTTGGATATCGTAATATGGCTTAAGTGTTGTTTTTTCCTGGTTTTACAGGCTGCATTACAGTAAAGTGATGTAATATTCTGAACTGCTGTTCTATTATTTGCCTTTACCCACTTAGTCATTATATCCACGTTACTGATGATTATTATCAAAAATCTCACTGTGTAAATATTTGGTGAAAGCACCGATGGTCATCCCTACAATATTGTCGCAATATCAAGGTATTTGGTCAAAAATATTGTGATATTTGATTTTGTCCGTATCTCCCAGCCCTAAAACAAGCTTCACTTCTTAAAGACGGCAGTTTTATCTACTTAACACAAGCAGGGTTATCGAGTAATATGTGTCCAAAGTATTTTATTACTGCCAAAACTGTTCGATTATTCGATTTGTTGATAGACAGAAGAGACAATTTTGATAATCGATTGATCATTTAAGCAAATTATAAAGCAAAAATGCCAAACATTCTTGGTTCCTGCTTCTCAAATGTGAAGATTTGCTGCTTTTCTTTGATTTATGTCATAATTTATATTGAATATTTGTATGTTTGTAAGCTACATTTTGAAAGTTGCTGCCATAGTAAGGAGATCCTCTCCTGCTGTGTCTTCCTGGTAATTAAGGTGCTATTCTTGTCTCACATGTGGCGAGGGCTGAATTATTATTATTAATTAATAGGCAACAATGCTGATTTTGATTAATCATTCAAGTCGTTTTACAAGCCACTACTTCCAACTTCTCAATTGTGATGTTTTGCTGCTTTTCTTCATCTTGTAATTTCAGGATGTCACCTTGGGGTTTAGGAAATAGTTTTTCCACTCTATTCTGACATTTTATAGACCAAATTTTTAATCGATTTGGGTGGATAAAAAAAAATGTAAATGTAATGCAAATGTCTCCTAGGTACTTTTTAAAAATTATTACTTTTTGTAGTATTTTCTGACATTTTAACAACTTAATGAGTAATTGAAAAAAAATAATGGACAGCTAAATCTATAAAGAAAATAATCCTTTTTTTGCAGCCTAAAGGCCGTTACACACTGGTGGCGTTTTTTGTGGGATTAATTGGCACATCAATATATTTTTTCAAACTGTTGTTTTAGTCCTGAATACTTTCACACAGAATGCGAATATTACACGATGGAAAAGCAGCAAAAAGGTTGATTTTCTGAGCTTTCGCACTGCGAATAAAGGCATCAACCAATCACGTTGTTACGGAACGAGTTGCGCCTATATTAATGAAACAACAACTCTGAAGCTCCGTAGTCCGAACCAGGACGGCAAACTTTATAACTCCTTTCAATCTTGACAAAGGCAGCGCAGACCAGATCCACTCCTTCTGTTCTTACATTTCACAATAAAAGCCCTAGACATATGATATTCACAGGCGAGCATTTCGCATTTTCGGGTCGTTTATTCGTCACGCCCCCGGTGTGTAACGGCCTTGTATTTCGCCGGTTCTCGTTTCGGTCTATACCCAAAGCATTGAGGTTCTGTACTCAGCCTCATTTATATCCTTACAAAACGGTGGCACAAAGTATGTAATCAAATGCCCAAAAGTTGCTTATGAATATCTGAATTTACTATATGAATCCACACCTGTGATGTGTCTCAGATATCTCTACTTTTTTGGCCATCCCTCTAAGGACAGCTGAGGTTGCTAAGAGATTTTGATGACTCAAATCTAAATCCTCCTCAAGGACTCTATTCAACCCATTTTGCCAGTCTCTAATCTTTTTTTCAGTGTTTCTAATACAATCCTCTAATTGGCCTGTGAGTCATTTGGAGCGGCGTGGGAGCGTGCAGGACAGCCTGCTAGTGTATAAGCACATGGCCACACAGCAGTCGGTCACAGGATGGTCAACGAGCAGACAATGGTCTTTATCAGTGGGTTCAGTCTGATGCATCGGGGACAATGGGTGAGCACAATTGCCTACATACATCAGGAGGCGCATGGTTAGGTATGCAGACACACGCCTATACGCACAGAGCTGTTGCACATTTCAATACGGAGTGAACGGGTGATTTGATGCTGATAGGATTTGAGATTGTGTTCAAACTGTGACCTCCCATTTCTGTCTTTGTGTCTCTCACACAAACACACACACACTGATGCGAACCGGAAAACAGACAAAAGCCCTCTTGTGTGTTGTGCTGGAATGCTTCAGGTCACGTGGTGCGCCAACAGCAGGAGCCAGGGGAGCTTTCGCCTATAGCTGACCACAGGTCACTGTGTCTGCCGTTTGACCTTTGACCTGATCAGTTTCAAGACATCACGTCCATCATGTAAAATGTAGACCTAATATGGTAGAGTGTTCATTCATGTAAATGCTGAAATGTCAATGAAATTGACTGACATGCTAGGGCTGCCCCCTTTATTTCGTATGCGCTTTTCTTAATCCGTCATCTGGTAAAAACCGTTATGCACAGAAACCCAACACATCCTTTGTTTTGCGACCATCCCCAGATTCAAAGCTATTCTGCAATCACGTACCACAATCGATTTTTAAATTCTGCATCTCTGTATTCTTTTATTTTCTTTATGGTAAAGTGCTTTGTGCCGGGAGACGAAGTGAATGTTTATCAGATGCCATTTTGGATGATGACGTTTGCACGGACGGTGGCTCTGAGTGGTCAAACAACTCCTCTTTTGACAGAGGCAAAAAAACGCAGAAAATCTAACCTGTTGTGAAAACCTTTAATGATGGGCGAAAGTTTCGGAGTTGGAGTGTAAACGTAATTGACACAACGGGAGGTCGTTTTTATTTTTCAGTGTGCGACAATTTCAAACGAAAAATACGGACTAATCTGACCTTTTGGTCTTAGCCGACTAAGATTTCTTTAGTCCTTTAGTCATTTTATGCTTTTTTCATGCTGAATGACTTATTTCTAAGACACTTATGAGCACGTCTCTGGTAAACACAAGATTTAAAGTCGTACTGTTGTGTGATTCTTTGTGGAGAAACTCAGTTTTACAAATCTGTCGATCAAATCTAAAACTAATCAATTAGTCGACAAAATCGTTTGTTAGTTGACTAAGAATTGCTTCGGTCGAGGACAGCCCTAGTAAATGCAAAGTCTGTAACAGAATACTGGGTTGAAATTCTCAATTTTTTTTACGTTTAGCTGCAACAATTAAATTAAATTGACTTAAAAAAAAATTAATCTGCAAGTAGTTTGATAACTGATGAACGATTTCATTCATTTTTTTAAGCAAAAGAGCCAAACGTTTGGTGGTTATAGCTTCTCAAAAGTGAGGATTTTCTGCGTTTTCTTTGTCCTATATGATTGTAAACTGAATATCTTTGGAAATAATGGTTAGTGTCAGCCCTAAAGCTTTATCTTGTTGAGCTCAGCCCTTTTCCAGTGTTGTGGTACCCTGATGGGTCTAAAGTCCGGTGTGTAGGTGGGTGGGATTATGGGAGTGGGAAGCTCAGGTTGGAGTGGTAAAGTTTATGGTCCTTGTGCTCTTTTTGCTGCAGTCAGTTCCGATAAAAACACTAACATACAACCAACCTGTCTACATGTAGACTGAGTGTTTATAGTTTTTAGTTTTGCCTTTCCACTCTCTGCCTCTTTCCTGTGAAAGCGGGGACAGCTTGCACCAGATCGAGCAGTTAGAGGGCAGAGACGGCAGGAGACTCGATTGATCCGGGAAGGGAACATGAAATCTCTGTCATGTCTCAGCTGATGGCATTTAAATCCCCTCAGCTGCTCGACCCCAAATTCACCCTCACGAAGACTCACTGGGGATATCAGGTTGCCATCAAGGGCGTTGTAAATGACAAACCCATTGTTTTGCTCTTCTGTGTGTCCTGCTGCGACAATATTTAGAATAATTTCTACATAATAAATCATTTAATAATAAATAATAATTTCCCCTTCGTCCCTCTTCATCCTCCAGGGGATCAGACTACTGATGAAAAAGCAAGCAACTCCGACAACATCGCGTTCGTCCTGGTGCCTGTTTTCTTCCTTCTGGGCCTGTTGGGGGTGGTGATCTGCCACGTGTTGAAGAGGAAGGGCTACCGGTGCACCACTGAGGCCCAAGATGGGGAGGAGGAGTGTGAAGAGGAAGAAAAGGATCCCGAGCTGGGCGGAGGTAGGGAGATCTAAATAAAAGAGGAATAAGATGTTTGCATGTGCTCATTGTTTAAAGGCATCCATCATCTATACACGGCAGCACACACCCAAGATTATTGCTCACCCAGGTACATGTTAATCTAAGTAGACAGAGAAGAGATTAGATAGGCCGGTCGGGAGGGATAGAAAAGAAGCTAGTGTCCTGAATTTCAAGATACAATATCAGGTCAGATACAGGTCAACATATTGATGCGTATTTATGATCCCTCCCTAAGTGACCGATTAAATATAACATTTTTCTAAAGAAACTTTAAAAGATTTCAGTCCTGGTTCATATGGCGATACCACTGGTTACCGTGGTAACAGCAAGTGTGTTTTAAAAAGGACCCATTATGCTCATTTTCAGGCGCATTACTTGTATTTTGGGTTTCTACTAGAACATGTTTACATGCTTTAATGTTCAATAAAACGACTTTACTTTTCACACTCCGGCTCTGCTGCAGCACCTCTTTTCACCCTCTGTCTGAAATGACATCACCACGTTATGGAAGAAAAGGCAGGGCTTCAAGCGAGGCCTTTCAGACTGTTCAGGAGCAGTGTTTCTGTGGGGGACAGTAACTCCCTTTGGTGGGGACTTTGTAAGCTTGCAGACCTTTTACATGCACAAAAATATATATATATATAACACACTAAAGGAAAGGAAAAAAGTATGATAGGTCCTCTTTAATACTACAGGTCCCAGAGTTCTTGGGGCAGCGAACGCTCCTGTGTAAGAAATGCAACAGAAGAACAGTTGGAGGATGTTTGTTTACAGTGCAGCACAAAACACGTTTTAATAAAGAGTCAATAATAATCTCAACTGCAATCGGATTCCAGGCTGTGTACGACATGTGGTTGATTATCTTGCTAGAGTTGGAAGTGTGCCGCTCTGAGTTGTTTCGTCACTCCCTGCAATATTTAAAAACTGATCCGCTGTCAAAAAAAAGGCAGCAAAATGACCATTTTCTTCTCCGAGGAACGATCGTGGTTTACTCTAATGATGTCTACAAATATATGCGTTTCCTGTGGCTTCCTCACAATAAAAGCCACCCTGTATGTCACCAGATGAATGCTTTAAAGAAGACCTATTATGCTCTTTTTCAGGTTCATACTTGTATTTTGGGTTTCTACTAGGAAATGTTTACATGCTGTAATGTTCAAAAAACACTCTGCTTGAGTGCCTTTGTTTGAGGGTGTGCCAAACTAGCCTCTAGGCAGGGATTATGCAAATATGTTACTTGGTGACATCACCACATTATGCAATAAAAGGCAGGACTTCAAGCAAGGCCTTTCAGGCAGTTCAGGAGCAGTTTCTGTGGTGGAGAGTAACTTTGCAGACCTTTTACATGCACAAAAAACTGATATAACACACTAAAGGAATAGAAAAAGCACAAAAGCATAATAGGTCCTCTTTAAATGTGAAGCAGTAGGATGTTCAGTTCACATAAGCAGTAACGTAATATACTGTAGCTCTAATACAGCTGTGCAAGAGTGAACAGTAAACGGTGAGACTGATATCAACAAGATAAAATGAAGAACAAGCTAAGCTTGATTACATGCTGCCTTGTTTCTTTCACCTCATGCGGCAGCTGCCACTAACAATGGAGACTTCTATAGAGAGAGACCGGGGAATTGCAGAATGTAGATACATCGAATGGCTATTGCAGAGAAAAAATGCTAACCATAAATCCATCAAAAATGGAATTTGATTTTATGAAACTTTTCTTTTCCACCTTGTCTCCCTCTTTGTTTCACAACAGCAGCACATGAACTGAAAAATTCCAATCAAGTCAAACATTAACTCATATTCAATATCGGGCCAGACTCTCTGACTGGGATGCTGTCACACATCAATGAGCAGATGGAAAACTAAATGCTGAAAGGGCGATTTCTTTTAGGTTGTTTTCCAAATTAGTCATAACTCTGCATGAGGTTTTCCATTTTCCCGTCATGTGATGGTGAGATTCAAGGTCAGCGATGATGCGGTAAAATCACTCGATGCTCCCGCCTGTCCTCTGGTACTTACAGACTTGTACTACATTCCTGAATCTAATGAGTTTGCTTTGCGCCAGGTACTGACAGATGTCTTGTGTGATGTGAATGGCTCCTTTCTTCAAAATTAGATACTAAAACAAGCTAAAATCCTACGTATAGCAGAGCTTATTTTAGGAATAGTTATTTATTTAATGCACCGTCATTTAAGAGGTGGTTTTCAATGTTTACGCTGAAGAACGAATCTTCAGAAAAACCTCTGTGAAATCACAAACATAGTCTCAGAAATCCGCTTATTTACAGGAAGTCATCATGTGTTGATACTGACAGCTGACTTTACCATTGTCTTGGTATAAGCCACAGCCTTATCTCAGCCATGCTCCTCTAACTGCGTCTGTCGTTTTTAAGGAGTGGAGGCCAATAGAAACCCAGGGAGACGTTTGGCATTCACACCGCTCATGTTCTGACTCAACTAGGGGTGCGTTAAGTGAAGCGAAACAAAGAAAGTCTCGGCACTTTAATTTCCCTCGGCTCGTAATGATAACTACAGATAGATAATGCTTAATTGCTATGAGCATTGTGTACGTGGTGATGAATTTTCCGGCCTATCGGAGTTGAAATTCTGAACTTCAGCGTACTGAAAAGTGAAAAGAAGTTTACTCGCTTGGCTCGGTTTGCATCTGTCGTGTCACTTTTTGCTAGTACAGTATGTGGAATGTATGGGAGGTTAGCGCTCTGCCTTTCCTGATTGTATATATGCAGACATGAAACCTCTGACGTCGTTGGGTTGCTCTGGGGTAAATCACAGGCATGGGAAATGTTCTGGAAGGAATGAACTGTTTACACCATGCTGCAAAGAGTCCGCGCTGCCTTTCTCACTTATCTGTTATCATACAACGGACCTCTCAGTTTTCCCCCTGGCACATCACGTCTCCACTATTTCCAATGTTGCCCTGAACCCTCCATTGAATTAAATATTACCTCATATGTTAAGTGGTATTGAAAAATGAAAGCTGGTTTGTCTTGTGGCGACGATGTGAGCTCCCCGCCAGCAGCACAATAGTCATAAATGCATCAGGGTTTTCCCCTGCTGTCTCTGCGTGTGTGTGTGTCTTGCTGCAACGTGCCCAACCCTTTCTCTCTCTCACAAACAAAAGCGTAGGAACAAAAAATTGCTTGTGTGTTCTCTCACTCATTCAGTTCATCCAGTCTCAGTATCAGGTTTCCTCTTTTCTTTCGGCTTTTGTTTCTTTCACTGACTTTTCTAGGAAGTTGTGAGCTGCTCCCTTTACATCGCGCAGGTTTAAAACACACCAAAAGACTCGCATAAATTGCTGGGAGAGTATTGTGTTTATCAGAATTCGGAGGAAAAGCTCAGGAAGCAGTCAACAGGAAGCTCTAGGAAGTGCCTCGCAGGGGTGTGTGCTGGGTGGAAGGGTTCATACACAGGTTTCTATGTAGTCAGTCAGAAGGAACACCGTTTATGATTGCACATTTATAGGGATATGTGCATATGCACGGATTACGGTTGCCCTTTTAAACAGTTTTAAACACGTGATTAACATTGTAAATTAAAACAAAACAAAACAATTAGGGCTGTCAATTGATTTAAGATATTTAATTGTGATTAATCACATTTTTTATCTGTTGTAAAATGTACCTTGAAGGGAGATTTTTCAAGTATTTAATACTCTTATCAACTTGGGAGTGGGCAAATATGCTTGCTTTATGCAAATGTATGTATATATTTATTATTGGAAATCAATTAACAACACAAAACAATGACAAATATTGTCCAGAAACCCTCACAAGTACTGCGTTTAGGATAAAAAAATATGCTCAAATCATAACATGGCAAACTCAAGAACCCATTTTCATTCACATATCTTGAGGTGAGAGGTCAAGGGACACCTTTTAAAAATGGCAATGACAGTTTATTCTCGCAAAAATTCAGCGCAAGTTTGGAGCGTTATTTAGCCTTGTTCACAACAAGCTAGTAGACCTGGTTGGTACCGATGGATTCCTTTGGTTTTCTCGTTTCATATGATACGATCTTCACTCTATGATCTTCACTCTAGCTTTAAAACTGAGCCCGCAAGTTGCGTTAATGCATTAAAGAATTTAGTGGTGTACAGCAGTCTCCTGGTCGAAAGTCCGATGTTTGTTTGACCCATCCACCATCCCGACCTCCTCCCTACGTGGACCATCATTCTAAACATATTTGTGATACAGCAAAAACGCATGTAATTTGCCACAGAATATGTTTCCCTCAAAACGTAATTCACAATGCATTTTCATTGTATGGGAACATGATTTTTAAGAGACAGGGCTGGCATTTGATGGTCACATGAAGGCAGAGCTGTGAAAATTGTTGAGTTTATAGCTTGTTGCACTGCCCCCAAATGGCCAAAAATTCCATGAATGCAAGTTTCTTTCAAAGGTCTTTTTTATTGATTATCAATTTTTTATTGATTCATTATTGATTATCAATAATGAATAAAACATTAACTGTACAGGGAAAGGAAACCTCCAACACATCCATCTGTTAAATCATGGATAAATAAAGTTAAATAGTCAACAATACAGAGATAATATCTACAATGCACCTTGAATAGTAACAGAAATATAGTCGAGAAATAAAGGAAATTGAAAATTAATATATACACTAGAAAAAAGAAAAAAATATTTAAAGTTTACAAAAAATAAATGTAAATAAATAATAATAATATAATAAATAAAAAATATAAATAGCTACTCAGAGATTACTGTCGTGGTTTTCTCAAAAATTGTCAAGGGGCGCCATATATTACATCAATATATTGCCAAGCTTGTATCTCTGTTAATAGGCAAACATAATGCTCCATGAGTCCATGTGTGGGTTTCCATTCTAAATAATTAATTGCATTGCTGCTCCAGTTAAACAGTGAAACCTATGGGAGTGCTGTCAAGTTGTAATATTAACAAAGTGCTCTTGAATTGTGATTTTATGGGTGATCATGTTTAGCGTTTATGATGTAAAAGGGAGCCCTGAGGCCACGCCTGAAGTATAACACATTTACAAACAAGCGTTTAGGCTATATAGTTTGCTTTACTGCGCTGCACACCGAAATATACAGTGTGACTTTCCTTTTAACGTGTTTGCTTGAGGATATTATAATTTTGAATGCTTATTACACACTTGATTATTTAAGTGTTTCTAATTGTATTTTTCTGCTCATCTTCCAGACATGAATGACACCTTCAGTGAGAACAACGACACAGTCGGGCAGATTGTCAACTACATCATGAAAAATGAAGGTATGTGTTAAAAACAAAAGACTAAATCAGTGTCTTGCATTACACATTGTGCTCGAGGTTGTTTCTTCCATGACGTCATTATTACAGCTGCACTCCATTCATGTTTTGGCGAGTATTATCACACACTATTCCGGAAGGACGCATGTGTCAGTTTCTTGGCAGTGGCATTAGTGTGTATGTGGGACTCTAGTTAGTCAGGAATGAGGATCTGTCTTGGAAGACAATCTAGCTACTTCAGAGGAATTTCCAAGGACAATGTGTGTGCGCGCAGGATTGTCTTATTAGCTTGTGTTGTTCCTGTAAATTGAAATCATTTCCCTGAGCTGGAAGATGAAGTTCTTCCTTCTACCACGTAATTGCAGTTTCTTTGTTCAGCTGAGTTTATAAGCGGCAACAAGATAGATAAGGATCAATGCATTGTGTCGGCTTGGTTAGTGCGAACACACACACATGCCTCTCCTGACAGTGTAGATTACAGTATTTCCCTCGGTGCTAATAAACCTCCCACAGCAGCGGAGTCCTATTGAACTATCTGCAAGTACGCAACTTTGGTTTAAAAGGTAGAAAAGGAAACAGAGGAACTCCTGTTTCATTCGCATTATTTGTTGAGAGAGTTACTGAAAAAAATATTGACGATATTGTGCAGGTTGAGTGTTTAGTTACCCCACCAAAAATACAAAAAAACACAAAAAATCAAGTTCTTGCGGCTTCAGTTTACCATTTTATTATATTATTATTTGAAAAAATCACCATCTGGATTAGTTTACTCAAAAAACGGACACATGTCGAAGTAATATTATTGGCCTGAAAGTGTTTCTAAGTACAGGAACTAAACAGATACAGCTTATCCGAGAACATTGATCCCTAAACAGTGCAGTCTAAACCATCCTTCATATCGTATCCAGATGACTAACATACTGTCTAACCCCACGAAGGCAGCATTGTCCTGTTTTGGTGTCTGGCCATCTTTGTCCTGTGTTGATTTTTCTGTCCAACCCTCAAGAGGCTCTAAGCTTTGAGCTGACTCATCACTGCCTTTTTTTTGTAGGAACAGTGTTTGTAGAGCCGGAGTCCGTTGACTGTGACTCACCCTCACAATGTCACTCCGGAGACGTGGCGTGGTTTAGGATTCCTACTACCAAAATAGTCTGTATTATAAAACAGTAAATGTCTGTTTTAACCTTTCAACATCCAACCTAGAAAGTGTAGGAAAGTGTCATTACTGGCTATTTCAAAAACCTATTTTCAGTTATTTTTCATGGAAATAATAATGTGGAACACAGGGGGTGATTTCCACCAGCTGCAGCAGCAGCAGTTTGTGTATAAATAGACATAAGAGCTGAGAAGTCGCTATGAGGAGCAGTAGTCATCTTTATGGCTGGGCAAAGACTGCCATCTACAGATAATCTAAAAAATAAAGGCATCACAGTGCTGGCACAGTCATACTTGTTTTCATTGGATGTCCGTTTAGCATCACTACACTACAGACTTCAAAATAAAATCACCCGGAGCATAAAAATGACCCTTCACTTTTCTGTTTTCTTGTAATTCACTCAATAATTCAATATTTCTGAAAGATAGAAAGGAAGATATATTCTGAAAGATTGAAAATTGTTTATATTTTTCCTGCAACATGGATGCGATGTCACATTATCTCCATTTGGCCAGGTATCTGTAGTTATAAAATAAATAACTAAATGGATCTGGAAATATACGGCTCATTACAAATGGTTGTTCTTTCAATATAGAGGTGTTTAAGGGGGGATTTTTTTCCCCTTTTAAATCCCCTGAAAACTTAGTTTCAGATTGTTCTGTACATATTTATGACCAAATAAGCAAAAATAAAAGTCTTGAAAGCTATAGTTTAACACTATGTGACTGTGTGGGTGTGGTTTGATTCGATTTAACGGACAGCGGCCCTGGCAACGTAAGTAACAGTCCCACAACTGTCATAAGATTTTGATTCAAATGTTGCTAAGCTCTGATTGGTGCACAGCAACATGTGACATCGCATTTTTTTTTCCAACTGAGCCCCGCCCACTTCAAAGCAGTGAGAAAAGCAGGACAAAAATACAACAATTTGTCATGTGAAATAACCAAAACTGTTGGAGCTTTGGCAGGAAATGAAATGGTGCGTTCGTGTAAGACTCCTTTGGTTTAGTAAACTGATTAGAAAAATATGTTTTCAGGGCCTTTTAATGACTCAAAACTGAAACCTAGTCTTACATTTACGCCTTGTTTCCCACGTAGCTCTGTGTACTTATGCGAGTCAACTGGAAAAGCAAACATTCTTACTGTATTAATTTAGATATTTTTCAAAGTAAAAGTCCCTAGAAGTGTATGATTTAACTTTTTCCCATGATCTAGTGTTAAAAAAAGTTAACAAAAATCGCAATAAATCATAATATCGAATCGCCACCCAAGTATCGTGATAGTATCGAATCAGGAGATAGGTGAATCGCCCCAGCCATAGCAGCTACCGAGGGTGCACCCTGCGGTACTGGATGATATGAGGACGATACGGGGTGACGAGGAGGACAGCGTTGAGTCAGACGTCCGTGCACTTTTAGATGAAATCATAACATTAAACCTCCACGTTCACCTATACATGACTCATCTCTGTGTCTCCGTACCGCTCGGTACATCTCCCCCCCTTTTTCTATGCACTAATTCCTTTATCTGTGCACGCACTGCAGTGTGCTCACGGGGAAGTCAGTGAATGCATCGCGGCCAGGCCTTAGGGAAATCTGTCTCTGGGAGCAAATTATGCAAATCTATACCTGAGCTGTTGTCTCTTGTGTGTTGATGCTACTTTGTCTGGGGGGCAGAAGTTGGCGGAATTGTTGTTCGTGTGTGTAAGAAAAATGTCCCTTTGGCCAAATTCCTACAGAAGTTACACTTTCCAGAGTCATATTCTTCTGGCGTTTGCTTGCTTCGATAAAGGTTTTTCTAGTCCGTCACATTCTCCTGAGGTTGTGCAGTAATTTTGCCATTTTAATTGTGTTAAGGAGTTAATCTGTTGTAACCATCTTTCAATAAGCGCTCTGCTTTTGAAGTCACTGGAGCGTTCTCCTCGCTAATTCCTAACACTACTTTTTATCTCCCCCTCCTCTCTCTCCCCCTTTTCTCCTATCTGCATAAGTGTGTAACTTTTTTCCCTCCTCTCTCTCTCTCTCTCTTTTCAGCAAACACAGACGCTCTGAAAGCCATGGTTTGTGAAAACAGCATCGACTCTGATGGGTGAGTGTCCTCTCGTTTTGTTTCTCCCATCTGTGACCACCAGATGGCACCATAAGCCTCCTTGGAAGCCTGTTGGTTGTCACAGCTGAAGTGGCTGAAGTGACTGAAATGAGAGTAGCCAGGGCAGGAAATGAACACAACAAGGCAATCAGGCCACATTTCTCTTCTGATACTTTTCCAGATTGGCAGGGTTTGATTGAGGGCGAGCAGCTGGGGACTCTTCCCCGAAATGCTACCATGCCCCATATCACTAGACTGTGGGATTATTAAAGCATATTGAGCACAGTTGTTGGCTTGTTTCCTTATTGGATTCTCAGCCAGAACATAGTGACACTTAAAAAAGAGCGCATTGGGTAAAGAAGCTGTAGGTTTTCTTTGTCCTAGAGGCTTTACAAATAGGGGCGGCCTGCATTAGTTAGAAACAATTGGTTAATTGATCATATCGTGTCGATTCCAGCCTCTCAAATGTAAGGATTTGATGCTTTTCCCCTGTTTTATATCACATTAGAGCTGCAACGATTAATCAGTTAGTTATTAGATTAATCACCAACTATTTTGATGATCGCTTTGAGTCATTTTTTTAAAGAAAAAAAGTCAAAATTCTCTGATTCCAGCTTCTTAAATGTGAATATTTTCTGGCTTCTTTACTCCTCAACAATATCTTTGAGTTGTGGACAAAACAAGACCTATGAGGACGTCATCTTGGGCTTTTGGAAACAACATTTTTCACCATTTTCTCACATTTTATAGACCAAACAACTAATCGATTAATCAAGAAAATAATCAACAGATTAAAAGACAATGAAAATAATCATTAGTCGCAGCCCTAGATACAACAATACTTATCTAGCAAGCCACAGCTGATTAAAAACGGCTTGTTACAGTTGTCATTTCAGACATTTTTTAACTGTAACTATCCACCTTCATTGGCAAAAAATTAGAAGCTGTTTTTGTCTACATCTTTATGAAATCAATGAGGCATTGTTTAAAAACATTACTATGAATTTTGATGGTAAATCTGCCCGTTCTCATCGTAAACTGCATATGCGTCGTGCGAGAACGGAAAGCGTATAGCGACAATGACGAAGCTAACGGTCAAAAAGCGAAGTTTCAATCGTTATTTGCAGCCCTAGCCTGCGTCTGATGTCCAGGATCTTTTTAATAGCGTAAAATCAATCAACCCTCGAAAAATTGATTTCATTCACATTTTGACATTCACATCTCAAATCAAAAGGCCGCCCGCTTGAAACGACCCTGCATCATAAGAACGGGAGCTGTACGGTACGAGCTGAGATTAGACGTCTTCACTCCGCTTCGCCCGCCGAGATAAGGGGAGTCGGGGCTGATAGACAGATTGGAGGAGGAGAAGCCTGTGACAGTAGAGGAGTGTGAGTAAATCGAGTTAGTGGAGTATGTTTTCCCCCCTCTCTCTCTCTCCTCCTGTCATCTTTCCCGTCCCGCTACATATTGTTCTGGGAGGAAAAGGAGAGAGATAAAGAGAGAGCGGAGATATTCTCCTTTGTTGGGAAGAAACAGCGTGGATAAATGGCAGGAGCGTATTAGGTATTGAAGCGTTCTGCTCAGTCACATCGGCTGTCCTGGAAAAATCAGCAGAAATCTGCAGTCGCACACATTTTTCCCCGGCGTCACTTTCATGTGTTTCGCCTCTTCATTCGTTCTCCAAATCTCTTTTCCCACATATTGTTTTCTCTCCTTCACTTTTTTTTGTTTGTTCAAATGGCTCTCTGTAGTACTCCCCTCTTTCTCTCGCTGTTACTCTTCATATCTTTCTCCCAGCCAGGTTTGGGCTGTCTGCCAGTGGATCACTTAGAGATGGAGGAATAGGGGGGAAGAGGGGTATCGCTGGGGGTAATTTATGGGACACTTAAGGGGGGAAGGGGAGACGGACAGGCAGGCAGAAAGAGAGGGAGGAAAAAGGAGAGACTACCAGAAGGAAAGTGACTGTAGTGTGGCCAGGCCTCGCTATCTGCCTCTCCAGATTTGGTGCTTAACTTCCCTTCGCCTCGGTGCTGCTCTCTCCCCATCAGTACTCCAGCCTCCTCCTCCTCCTCCTCACCGTCCCTCAGTCCCCTTCCCACTAGATGCTCTCTGTTCTTCACATCAGTCCATCTCCCCTTTGCTTTGCCATGTCTTTTTTTTTTTTTCTTCCTCCTGATGATTCATACCTCTGCTCGTCAGGAATCCTCACGCTCGGCCGTACATGATCATAAATGCATATTTTTTTGAAATGCACGTACTCACACATTGTTTACACCAGTGGTTCCCAACATTTTGGGCTTGTGGAACCTTAAAGCAAAGTGACGTCGGCTCGTTTTTCCCCTTCTCACTGGTTGCATATGTCTACCAGTTTTTACCAGTTCATCAAAAGACTGATTTTTACTTTTTTAAAAGGCCTGAAACTAGGTTTGGGCAATTGGACGAACATATCGGCTACTGTCGGTTGTTTTTTTCTCGGCTGATTTATTTTTTTTAATATTGTTTTCTAATCAAGACAGCTTTGAGTTTTATTTTGTTTCTGTCAAGTTTGAATGAAGTGAGTTTTACGATGCTCCGCCGCTCCAACAGCTGATCTCTCAGCTGAAACTACGGCAGTTGTAGCGCCGCACACCCACACACACACACACACATCTGTGCGAAAATATCGGCAATCACAGGTTGTTGGGCTGACGGTGGCCGATTGGAAAATATTAACATATCGCCCAACCCTGCATGGAACGCCTAAAATTATCGCAAGGGAAAAAAAAAATGCAAAGATTAGAGACATATCTCCAAAAAATGAACATAATTTTGTGTTGCACAAATATGTTTATTTCAAAGTTACCTTGCAATCTCTTGTGGGGTCCCGACCACCAGGTAGGTGAACCACCGGTTTACACAAAAAAATATGACACCCCTTGTGTCCAGTATACGTTTGTGTATTTTTGGTTTGGACAAGGCCGTTATGCTGCAGGAACTTTCCCAGGGGACCAAGAACCTTTTAGAGAAACTCTGTAACTTGACCTTGAGTTTAGACCAAGCGGTAACCTCCGGCATTGAGATATGAAGCAAAGTGCCAAAATCTGCAGTTCCTCGAATGGCCGTGAGTGAATCCCCATAGACCCCCATGTTAAAATGTCCAACTTTACAGCAGAAATAAACCTGTTTACAGCCTGGTATAACAGACAGTTTTGGTCTCTATAGCTAATTTCTCCGTTCATGACAACTGTAGGGGGGGGATTTTTACGAATTTTTACTACGTCCATATTTTATACAGTCTATGGTTTCGACAGGAGGAACCAGGAACCAAATTTAGTTAATCATCAGGTGGCAAAAAAAGTTCCTGCTCTCTGGGTAGAACCTTTCAATAGTTTGGGAACTGTCAAGTGGCGTTTGTAGGACTGAACATCGCTGATTGACCCCACAGCAACTGTGTACGACTTCATTCACAAAATAAGGAAGTACTGGATGTGTGTGACCAGTATTGATATTAGGATGAGGCGGGTTTTTTTTTAACGAAGCCCTCTGTGTTGGCACCCCTGCTACGAGTGGCCTCATTCAAACAAATCAGGGGGCTGACTTCCACGCAGAGCGCTAAAGCCGGTCTGAACGTGGCCTCCAAAGTGTCATGAAAAGCCTTACTAAAAGAGTGGAGGCTGTTACGGCAGCCCATTAACACCCACGTTTTTTGGAACGAGGTGTTCAATAATCACATATGATGTTCAGCTGTCCACATACTTGTGGCCATACACTGTTTCGTAGCATCCCTCTTTACAGTAAGAGTCCATTTCTGCCTCCTCCTCCTGACACAGATCAAAGATATGTGACTCATTATGCCGTCGGTCCCCTGACACACATGCACAGTTCTACATACTGTATATATTATATAAGCATGTCAGCGTGTAGGAACACTGTTTATTCTACCTTTTGTGTGTAAACAATGTAAAGGGAGCTGCTCTCCGGGGTCATAAAACATTCACACACAGAGTTCCTCTCGTGAAAAACGACACGAGAGCTCAAACAGACGGCCTCAATTAGTCCCTGTTAGCTCGCTTCTAAGATAAATATACTGTACGAAAGTGGAGAGAAGCAGCATGCGGCGTATCA
>CAKAKR010057670.1:781-28952 GCA_916700685.1 Adelosebastes latens | reverse complement strand
TGTGTGTGTGTGTGTGTGTGTGTGTGTGTGTGTGTGTGTGTGTGTGTGCGTGCGTGCGTGCGCTTGTGTATGAGATGTCTGTCCCATAGTGTGTGTAGCAAATGAGTTGTGTTTAGGCAGTTCTTATACAACAAGTGCTGAAGCGGTTGTGGTTACATTTCCCCGTCGGTTTGTGGTTGTGTGGTGTAGCCGGTGGGTAAGAGAAAGAGAGTGTGTGTGTGTGTGATGAGACAGACTCATTTATGATGCCAGTGTTTTTGAGACGTAATCTATAATCACAGCATGGGGCTTCCTGTTCACACACTGTGTTGTCCCCCTTTAAGATGAAAAGCTTTTTAATATCTCAATTGACATACCATCTAACAAGATGGCATGCTATGTTACATGTTTTTTGATAGGAATGAGACACAATATAGGTTCAATACAACGTCAAAGTGTTTTTGAGACAAAACATGCATCTGTTTTGCAATTCGCAACATTTAATTACTAGGGCTGTCAAAGTTAACGCAATAATAACGCGTTAACGACACTGATTTCTTTAACGCATTAACACAACTTGCGATTTGTAGGTTGTATTGGGCTCAGTTTTAAAGCTAGAGGGGAGCATATGAAACTAGAAAACCTAAGGAATCCATTGGTACCAACCATGTCATACTAACTTGTCGCGAAGGAGGCTAAATAACGCTACAAAGTTACGCTAAATTTTGGCGAGGAAAAACTGGCATGGCCATTTTCAAAGGGGTTCATGCAGCGGTTGTTGTCTGTTGAGTTTGAGGTCGCCATTTGAGCATTTATTTTTATACTAAATGCAGTACCTGTGAGGGTTTCTGGACAATATCTGTCATTGTTTTGTGTTGTTAATTGATTTCCAGTAATAAATATATACATATATTTGCATAAAGCAAGCATATTTGCCCACTCCCATGTTGATAAGAGTATTAAATACCTGACAAATCTCCCTTTAAGGTACATTTTGAACAGATAAAAAATGAGCGATTAATGTGCAAATACAACGTCAAAGTCATTTTGAGACAAAACATGCATCTGTTTTGCAAATTGCAATATTTCAGTGTTTATTTTTATGACTGTGCTGGCTGGTGGACCTCCTGTTGATTATGGGGAATTGGACAGTAATGGCACAGGAAAAAGGATGACCTTCACTGTAAATTAGAGGTTTGAGGCTCACAAAAAACTGCATTAAGTGGTTCACTGTGTCAGACTGATTCACTGACAAACAAGGGGAGGAAAATGTCCAGATGTCGAGATGAACTGCTAACCTCGTCTGTAAATAAAGCTCCAGTGTTGGTGACTATAACTACAGAGGCCTAGCATATGCTTCATAATAAAAGCCCAAATCAATTCTATTTGCTGAAAGGCTTTACAGGAAAAGGTTGTTGCAGGTGCATTAACAGCATATGATGTATATTGGTACTGCGGTAGTTTAATTCAATATTACATTATACATTTCTAAGGATACTTATTGTGTTTTGGTTTTGTTCTTGTCTGTTTCCCTCATGGCCTAACAGGTTGTGAAAATTCCCCCTAAAAATTACATTTTTCATCCACAATTCGATCTTTCAAGGGCATTAATGAATTGTGGATATTCCTTTTAAATGATCAAAAAATCCCCTAGCCTGACTCATCGCAGTCGAATTAGCAGAACTCCTTTTGTGCTTCTTTATTAGCATTTCATCTACTTGTCAGGGTCAAGTTATTTTTCAGCTGTGAAAGACTCAAGGAAACTCTTTTAAAGGGAAATACCTCTGAGTTCTTGCCTTTCTGATGGGAAGTTTCATGGGCACTTCACTTCAGTATCAAAAAGCTTTTTCCATTAACATGCTGGCTTGGCTTGACTCGGTTTGACTCGGTGCATCAGCCCAGCACGGCAGGGATTTGCATCTCCATAAAACAGGGCTACCTGCTTTAAGGTGCTAAACCCAAAGAATCCATCGGTACCAACCATATCATACTAGCTTGTCAGCAAGGAGGCTAAATAACGCTCCAAACTTCCGTTAAATTTTGGCGAGAAAAAACTGTCATGGCCATTTTCAAAGGGGTCCTTTGACCTCTGACCTCAAGATATGTGAATGTAAATGGGTTCTATGGGTAGCAACGAGTCTCCCCTTTACAGACATGCCCACTTTATATTAATCATATGCAGTTTTGGACAAGTCATGGTCAAGTCAGCACATTGACACACTGACAGCTGTTGTTGCCTGTTGGGCTGCAGTTTGCAATGTTATGATTTTGCATATTTTTTTATGCTAAATGCAGTACCTGTGAGGGTTTCTGGACTATATTTGTTAATCAGAATTAATCATGGACAATCATGCGATTAATTGTGATTAAATATTTTAATCAAGGGATAAACATCTCAAAACAATGAACTATTCAATAACTTCATCAAATATACATCAATCCCAATAGCCTTAACTACGCTCCTTCTAATGTGAACTGTTCCTTTAACCAGCAGGTCTCAGTGACTATAAACAGTCTCCCTTTAAATCAAAACCCTATTCGGATCCTTACAAGGTCTTCCTCTCCTTTTATATCTTATTTATAAGAACACCTGTCAAAGTAATGATGAGAACAGACGCATAATAAAATGTGCTGATGATTCGGTTGTTAGTCAGCCTACACGGATGAGGTGGAATAAGATCACCGGCCTGTGGAGGAGGACTTTGTGTCATAGCGTGAGAGGTCTTTCATCCTGCTAAATCTAGCAAAAACTAACGACAGTAGTATTGATTTCAGAAAGTCGTCCTCCGCTTCTAAAACGACAAAACTGTTATTAAGGGAGAGGGAATCGAGCTGGTGGACCACTACAAACATTTGGGCACAGTTCTGGACAAGAAACTGTGTTTTAAAATCAATTGAGGTTCTCAAAAAGTAAAGCAGTGTCTTCTCTTCCAGAGGAAAATTAACTCTCTTGATGTTTTTCTGCTTTGATGACCGTTTTATTGAAGCATCTTTATCTTATCTTTATATAGTGTTGTCTGACATGGACATTGTTACACAGACAGGAAGAACAGGCTTGTTAATGGGACCAGAGACATTAGTAAGGGTGAGTCAGACCCTGCTCAGAGATTTTAAGCTCTTGCCTTCAGGTCACTGCTAGAAAAGGAAAAAGCCTGAATGTTGTCCTCGTACAGTATGGATGACTATTGATCTTCTGAACATGGAAAACTACATGCACATTAATAGCTGGCTTCTTTTTTCACTGAGATATTGCATTTTCCATGGAGCACTTTAGGCAACCTCAAATCTGTTTTTTTTCCCCCTCATCGTTGTTTTTAATCATTCGTTATGGTCTCACAGTTTTGTGTGATAGTCCCAGTTGTCTGATTTGTTTTGTTTTGCTGTTTTAAACCCTGCATGCATATCATATTTCCCTTTGGAGCAGATAGATTGATTTGATTTGACAGTTATGCAAGTATCTCAACAGTCGCGGTCCCTGAAGAGAAAATCTCATCAAACATTAGTCAGTGGTCTATTATATGTCTGTTTGAGGGTCCTTAATATGGAGATGTTGTGTTGCTTCTGCAGGGCATAACAACAGACATTTAAATGGTCACAAATTGAGTGCTGTCTCCCTTTGAAGAGCGTGGTGCGCTTTAGAAAATGTCTATACTTTTCAAACACACTAATGGTGAAGCTGTTCTCTGTCAAATTGGCCAGCTCAGTCAGGATTAGAGCTTCTCATATACCATCCAGTCGGGCTCATGGGGTCTTTGTAACTGTGTCCTGCAGTGACCATGTGGTTGCTGAAATGTTTGGGGCTGAACAACTGAGAGAATAAATTACGCCAGCAGCTGGTCGCAGCTGAAACCCATTCCTCTGACACGTAGAGTCATCGGCGACGCTGCAGCCAGCCAGGCAGCCGTCCAGAGGAGGGAAATGACACACACCCATGCACTGCGGCTGCACATTCATTCAATCTAATTTGATAACAAATAGGCCTGGTAAAACTGGCCAACACAAAGAACAGATGAACAGCTGGTGGTATTTTGGTTGTAATTGACCGTTGGCTTCTGTTGCTACCCCTGTCAAGCTTTCTGGTCTCACACGGTGGCAGATATACCAAAATTCTTGGTCATTTTTGAAAGAATTTCAGACTGAGGTAGACACCACTTTCCATAACTGGCAGATTGTATTAACTGTTGTTAGCTAGCTAATTTAAGCAAACATTAGCTCCATGATTTGGTTAAAATTGCTGTCTGTCTTTTGAATGTTTCCATGTTAAAACCCTGTAAAAGGTGTCTTAAATATATAGTTTACTTGATGGCTACATACATGATATTGTGCTAAAACACTGAGGCTAAAACTGCATGTCATAGAATAGTTAATTGCGGTGTAGAGCTACAAAGCCCAAGTGTAATAAATATGAGAGTTTGATCTTTAATTGTTCATTAATTTATTCTAATGTAACCCTATTTGGCTGCTTAACTGGTGCCAACACTGTCTCCTACAAAATTATGTTCTCATACAACTAAACTGCATTCCCAATTACGTTTGGAGGAGACTCAGTACAGACTACATGGCGTATAAATGACACACCAAAAAGCAAGAACGGCATTCTTATTGCACACTTTTGCCTTGCACATTATCATGTCATTCATACACCTTTTCATGCGACCGTGCTGGTTCCTTACACTTTGCTCTTGTGTTTTTAGTTTTGGAAAGGTAAATAAAAAACAACACTCTATTTAAAACTCTTTATATGCAAAGTATCACTCTCACATACAGCCACATGATTCACACCCCTTCAACATGTGGAGAAATCCAAAGCTCGACAGACCTGTTGTGTCTATTTACGGTTGCTAAGCAGTGATCTGACAATCTCTTGTTTGTGTGGAGGGATTTAGCGAACAGTCAATTATGTATTGAACACGCTCAAATGATTGGATTACGTTGCAAAACCCGGCTGTTCTTACTGAGCTTGGAAAATCCATTTTTTCCCATTTTGCTCCTGCAACATACAATTACATGCAGAAACATCATCCCATTTCACTTCCAGTTGTTCTTGTTTTAGTTGATTAATATGCCTTAAATTATAATTGCTTTATTTAATATTAGTTTTCCTATTTGTGTTTCTTGGTGCCTTTGATTGTTTATTATTTTTCTACTCTGCTATATTGTAAATGAGGTCTCTACCTCATCTCTACCTGAATTAAATTAAAGGTCAAATAAATGTAAGTGAAGTAAGGCATTTCACACTTGCATTTATGTAGCGCCAAGGCTTTTCATTTTCATAGGATCAATATTTATTATATTGGCCATTTTCAAAGGGGTCCTTTGACCTCAAGATATGTGAATGTAAATGGGTTCTACGGGTACCCACGAGTCTCCCCTTTACAGACATGCCCAATTTATGATAATCACATGCTGTTCAGGGCAAGTCATAGTCAAGTCAGCACACTGACACACTGACAGCTGTTGTTGCCTGTTGGGCTGCAGTTTGCCATGTTATGATTTGAGCATATTTTTTTATGCTAAATGTAGTACCTGTGAGGGTTTGTTTTGTGTTGTTAAATAATTTCCAATAATAGATATATACATACATTTGCATAAAGCAAACATATTTTCTCACTCCCATGTTGATAAGAGTATTAAATACTTGAAAAATCTCCCTTTAAGGTACATTTTGAACAGATAAAAAAAATGTGCGATTAATTTGCAATTAACCACGATTAACTATAGACAATCATACAATCATGCATCAAATATTTTAAGTGATTGACAGCCTTATTTTATTTCAATTAACAGTGTTTTCGTTATTATTCTGCAGAAATTTAAAAAAAAAACAATTCTCTGTTGGTAATAATTTTTCCCAATTTCTTCTTTTTTTTTTGAAGCAGACAGAAGATTCTGAACATTTGCTCTTAGAGAGAAAACCTTATTAGGCAGAGCTGACGTTTTAAAGTACTTTCTTTCATGTTGCTTTTCTTGACCACCTTACACAGTTTTTCCTTGTCCTGTCCCTTCCCTCCTCTCGCTGTCGAACCCTCCTCCTCCTCCTCTGGCTGTTAAACACAACCGCTTTTTATTCACTGACTCACTCGTATTTCCATTCCCCCGTCTCCCCCCTGTTTTTCCTCTCTACCCTCAATTACTCCCTCTTTTAAACTCCCTCTTGTGTGTTTCACTCCTTTTGTGATTGGCAGCTGCGGGGGACCGCTGGTATAGACTCACACTCACGTACACACACAAACATGCACACGTTTGATCGTCTCTTTGCTGTCTGTTTGTACAAATATGTGTGTGACAGTCAGCCTTGTCTTTGGGTGTAATGGATGAGATGGTATTGTCTCTAACAAGTGTCCAGAGACCCACCCAAGACGGCCCTATTTACCCAGCTCTGCACAGGGGATTGAGAGGGCTATTTTTAGTCTGCAGAGATTCATTTATTCTCTCTCTCTCTCTCCATACCTCGCTCTGCGGCCTTCTCTCTTTCAGACGTTCATTCATTCATGCGCCTCTCCCGCTCTGTCTTCGTATCTTCCTCCTTTTCTTCAGGACCTTACAGCTCTGCTGTGGTTATCAGCTAGTCTCAAGTGGTTAAGTTGGTTGAGAAGAAAAGTATTCAATGTCATCTGACAGATACTTAACTCTATTTTTCCCTTTGACTCAAGTCAGTGAGGCTGGGTGAGATGGGGCAGTGATAAAAAGGAAGTGGGTCCCAGAAAATGAATAGGATTAGATAGGATTTATGGCATTTCATGTGATATGACAGAGAGAGTGGCGATGCCGCGCGACTATGTTTTTCACTGCAATGCAGTACTGTGCCAAAGCACAAAAAAAACATCTGCTGGTTGAAGTAAAATGTTTTGAATCCAATCACTCTCACAAATATATGTTTAGATAATGTTTATTACCACTGTCCAGGGTTAATAATGGAATAACCAGCCTGTTCTCATTCCCAGGGCATCAAATACTGATACTTTCTCACGGTGTGTGATACCGCCGCATAAGGCAACCTTTAGCGGCTGTATGAGTTGCACCGGGCTTTCCATTAACTACAAAAAAAAACAACAAGAAGGTGACAGCTAAAAACCAAGAGGGTGACAGCCAAAATGCCAAACTCAAGGCTTTAAAACGGCAGTCCACAAACCAATGGGTGACATCATGGTGACTACGTCCACTTCTTATATACAGTTTATGGAAATAACACACTCCTCAGATGAAGAGAAGATGCACACTCATTTTTTGTCAGCCACTTAAAGTGGCATTTGCAAAATGAGAGAAAGAGCGGTGCATCTCATGGATTACCGTTGAATTACATCCACAGAATGTGCAGTCTAGATATCCTGAAAACAGAAAGTCATTTTAAAAAGTATTTTCATGACACCTTTTCACCTTGTTGAACCCAAACAGAATGAAATTCCTTTCAATACTACATTTTGTTACTCAGATTGAGCTGTTATTCAGGTGTTTATTGGGTCAAAAGGCTCAATGTTTATGCACCCACTAATGCATTAAAGGAACCTAATAGTAAATTGACTATCAGCCCTGCCGAGCCATCCAAAGAAGGTGTGATTAACTGCATAAAGCACAACCGTAGACAAAGAAACAAACATGATTCAGCCTGTGGCCTTTATCAGTGTCTCCCTGCTGTTGGGAATAAGTGCAGGTAAATGTCTATCAGAGGTCTCTTGGCACCATTTGTGCAGCGAGGCACAAAACAACACTGACATTTCAAAGGTAAGACAAAAGCTGCAGTACGTAACCTTTTACTAGCTTGTAGTGTTTTCCTCTGGTGTTTAGAATGTAAATCCAATGTCAAAGATACGGTGTGTGTGTGTGTCAGAGAAGCTGGTCATTTAGTCTGTGATCTTTAAAGTCAGTGTTTTGCTGCAGTACTTGGTAGCTGTTATTGTTCATTGTTACAGTGAACCTTCAGAGTATCATCCTCACTGCAGTATAATTAACGTTGTTTATTTGGGAGGAACAAAATGACACACTCATAGTTTCCTTGGGTGGGACTGTGTGTGCCTGGAGAGGGCGAGACCTTCACTAGTGTCGGTTTAGTCTGACACTTGGATTAATTACTGAAATAATTGAGAGGAGAGGAGAGCAGTGGTGTGTCTAGACTTTTTTGGCTGAGCTGGCCCAAGTGGGGCACTGACTTATACAGGGGTGACATGAATCACGTGCATACACACACCACTACTCATGTCTACTTTAATTAATAACACTACACTTTCTTATATTCCTGTGTTTAAAATTTGAATTTAAAATATAAATAGACCTACCAATCATAACCATATATAAAGATGGACGACATGACAACTCCCCAAAAGTGAAGCCAAAACATCGATCGCCCCCTGGTGGCTGGCTGCAGTATAGGTCATAAATCCCGCCCCCTCCATGTTAGCGGATGGGCCAAACTAAAAACGTCAAAGTACACGTCAGATCTTTTTCAAGATGGTTTCTGCCATTTTAGGTAGTTCTCATCACGTCGATGTATGATCATTGATTGATTATTTGTTTATTTGAGTGTGAGTGAGAGCCAATATGGGCTAACAAGACACTGAACAACAACAACCAAGACCAAGTCATAACATACGGTTCCACAAATTCAAAGAAAGAAACTGAGAAAATGTCAGGACATTCAGTATCCCTCACAAAAAAAAGGCTTATTATGATGGATACAGTGTTATTTGTCTTAGTTTCCATGCATTTTCTATAAATCTTGCTAAAGCAAAAATCTCCTCATTAAAGAGCCAACTCAACATACAACCTTCAGACAACCAAAACAGATCTGGGTTCCTCAATTGAATAATTTCAAACAGATGGTTCCTCAAGTCACTATACATAGGGCATTGGAACATAAAATTAATTTCATCCTCAACAACACCATGATCACAAAAACAAATAAATGCTGCTCTTCAGGAGTACCTTTATATCTGCCTACCTCAGTTTGCCGGCGGTAAGGTACCAGTTCTTAACTGAGCACATAATGACCTCTGCCCTCTCTGTAAATTTAATTTTATATAAGGTTCAGTGTAGTAATCCTCTTTGATTTTAACATAGTTTCTGAGCTTTGGCTTATTCCAAATCTCAACCTTCCATTTTTCCTTATGGCTCTTTAATAGTTCAAGTGTTTTCTGATAAGTTTGGTTTTAATGAGTTATTTGATGCTATATATATATGAGACGTCATGATTGACAGCTGCTCTGAGTGAAGTGGTCGCAGAATTGTAGAGAGAGGAGATGTAACTTTAACTTTCCATAACCGTCACAAGTCTGTGTAATAGAACATGTGTCAATTTGATCATGAATTATAGAGATATTATGGTTAGTTTTTGTGTCTTTCTAGCTAAACAGCTACCGTGGTGCTAACGTAGCAGGTAGTTGACTAACGCTAAACAAGCTGCGGCCGTGCTCGTGCTCATGATTGTATTTGGGGGGGCGGGACTTTGATACCGTGGGTCGAGCCCCCTGATCACTACTGCGCAGACTCTGGCTCCAACTGATGTCAAAATCTCAAGATAGCAGCTCCCGTATGCTGAATATTTTGGCTTCACTTTTGTACAGAGGGAGGAAGTGGAGACGCGTTGTCCATCTATATATACAGTCTATGATCACAACACACACACCACCACACATAAATCTGAGGTAGAACTAAAATTTTCTGCAAATTTAATCAACTGAAACTGAAAACCTTTTGAAATTAAAAACTAAATACCACTTAATTGAAAACTGCATTAAGTGTGGTTATGAGTTAGTCACACAAAAACACACTCCTTATGACCATGTGTGGAGTTGCACTGATGGCATGAAGGTCTCTTAGCTGGTGTGTGTGTGTGTGTGTGTCGCACAAATACAAAATCCATTTCCTTTCTTCTTCTCTATCAGCGCGACAGCTAAATTAAAAGGTTATTTGCTTCCTCTTCTTTCTGCGTGCCAGCTCTGTAGTTGAAGGACTAATTATTTTTTGTACAAAATGTATAAATTAATTCATAAAGGTAACGCCGTCTCTCCCAGAGACACGCTGCTCCCCTCTTCCTCATCACCCCCTCAATACCCGTCTGTCAGCTCCTCTTCCTCTTATTGATAATGAGATTGTTTCAGGTTGTCTGGCTGGACAGTCTTATCTCCTGTCCGCTGTCATCTTTGTATCTATTCATATCACAGTAAGAGAGAGAGAGAGCGAGGGCGAGGCCTGGCGTTCCCACAGGAAACAGCCGGTGACTTGGAGTGCAGTTGCCTCCTAATTATTGCTCTCCTGACCTCTCCGCATATCTGCACATATCTGAGATGCCTGTACTCCGCTGTTGGGCAGCTGACTGACTCATGCATCCATGTCTTACATCTATATGTGGAGCGTACTTTTTAACAAGGACATACTGATAGATAAGAGATCGTACAGGAGGAAAAAGAGGAAGGACAAGAAGGCAAAGTTTAAATTGCTGCCTAAAGGGCATTAAGAGATGTAACAACAATGTGATGTACTTCGCAATGTAACAGATTATCTTTATGGTTCAGCTAAAATAGCCCCTAAACAAGACTAAGACTGTCAGAAAATCACTCATTCCTTACACCCTATTAGTCACTCATTGGTTTACACTTTAGTGAGCAGTATATTAAGACTTTTAGGTTGTCTATCTTTTTAGATTGTTGTTTAGATATTTGTACTTATTTGTTAATGTATTCATTACCAATTCCACATGTAGTTTTTTAAGCGTAAATCCTTTGAGTGAAAGTTTTGTGATTAACAGTATTTATGTGTGTCTGTTGATCTGGGTGGCGAGCTGCTGCATACAGTTGCCTTTACAGGGATAAATAAAGTTGTATTGAATTGAAGATTTCAGACACTTACTTATCATCATCATTTAGAGTCATCACTGACAGGTGTATATTCACACAACAGTCATTTTCATATCAATAAAATGTGGCACATTGCATTGTTGGATTGTTAGCAGAATGTATGAAAATACCAGTGGGCAACTTTTGGGTCTGAAAAGTGAAGCCAATGCTGAAGTGCCTTAAACTTGCATTCTTTCTAATAGCCAGCAGGGGGCGACTCCTCTGGTTGCAAAAAGAAGTCTGATTGTATAGAAGTCTATGAGAAAATGACCCTACTTCTCACTTGATTTATTACCTCAGTAAACATTGTAAACATGAGTTTATGGTCTCAATCGCTAGTTTCAAGTCTTCTTCAATACAGCATGATGTTCATTTAGTAAATTATGGTCCCATTTAGAGTCAAATAGACCATAAAGCAGGGTATGCTTTGGGGCGTGGCCTTGTGATTGACAGGTCGCTACCAAGGCGTTGTCCGATCTGGGAGTTGTCCGTGTTTTCGTCTTACAACTTTAACCCTTTCACAGTGTGCTTTCATTTATTGAAAGTTAATTGTAACATTTTGGTCGCCTAAAAATGTTTTATTATTGGGCGGTTAGCACTGTCGCCTCACAGCAAGAGGGTTGCAGGTTCTCCCTGTGTTAGCATGGGTTTTCTCCGGGTTCTCTGGGTTCCTCCAACAGTCCAAAGACATGCAGGTTAACTGTTGACTCTAAATTGTCCGTAGAATGTGAGCGTGAATGGTTGTCTGTCTCTATGTGTCAGCCCTGTGATAGTCTGGCGACCTGTCCAGGGTGCACCCCGCCTTTGCCCAATGTCAGCTGGGACCAGCTCCAGCCCCCCTCCCCCCCGCGACCCTGGGATAGGAGAGGATAGGATAAGCAGTTACAGATAATGGATGGAAAAATTTCTTATTCAGCGTTCGGTTATACTTAGCTCCGCCCTCTCGTGTCAATTCTGGTTGCTAAAAACCAAGATGGCGACGGCCAAAAACCAAGATGGCAACGGCCACAATGCCGAATTCGAGCCTTCAAAACCACAGTCCACAAACCAATGGGTGACGTCACAGTGACTACTTCCACATCTTATATACAGTCTATGGTCAGGACCAAAGTGGTTGACTGACAGACAGACAGACATGCCACTAGCGAGGCTAAGAAGTTCAGTTCAAGTAAAATATGAGCCTGAGTAATGTCAAATGAATAAACATGCTGCTGCTCACATACAAATGGGAGATGGAAACCGTGACAGGTGAAACTTCACTGTTGTTTCCGGCTTTGGACAGGTAATTGTTTATGCTTGCAAATCTAAATTGAACTCAAGAGTCAATCTTAAGCACCATTCATTAAAATACTACTTATATCTTCTGTAAGATGTGTTCACACTCTCGTAACTTAACTTAATTAACTTTGGTTATATTAAGCAACAGGCATCACCTTTCCCACATGCTTCCTGTAGCATCAGTGCTTATCAGAGCTGTGACCGTCATGTCTGATATGTAATGTTGCAGAGGATTTTGCTGTGCGACATGATTCTTTATTTTCAGTGAGTCTTCTTTACCATACGTTAGGGTTGATGGGTCCTACCCTCCACAGCAGGCTGTCTTATGTTCCCTCTTCATCTCTGCACAACCCTCTTCTTTCTCCTTTTCTCTGTCTCCAATTACTGATGTATTAACTCCATTAGAGAAACCATCAGTTGTGTAATTGGCCAATTGGCATGAGGATCAGGCTCCTTATCAAGTTTCATAACAAATATTAAGCCCAACTGGAAACAGGAGTGCGCAGTAAGCCCCCTGGGAGAGGCTTCATATCCGAAACCCGCCGTTCACCCTGTCCTCTCTGTTTTCCCTTCTTTATTTTTATCCTCTCTGCACCCTGATTTCCTGTTTTCATCCCCCTATCTCCTCTTCCCGTGATCAGTTCATCATGTAGTGATGTGGGGAGGTGTTGTTCCCCTTTTATACTTTCTTTCTCACACACTGTGTCCCGGCCTGTGCCCGATGTCCTACCGTAATCTTATCTCAAGGGTGTAATCAATACATGAAATAACAGAGATGTATTACCATCTCTCCCTCGATCTGTCTCTCTCTCTCTAACACAAACACACACACACATACATTACCGGCATCATTCGATAAACATGATGACTGTGTAGATGTAATTACTGTTGAATCAACGATAATTAGCCGCAGCCAAATGCAAGCAAGGATTATAGACATGCTGGTGAACAAGAAAGGTACATCTTGTACTAGTTTGGATGTAAATGTGGAGCATGATATGCCCTATTTCTGCCCAGCAGATTTACAACCACTTAATCTTAGCTGGAGGTGACAGAGACTTCAGTTAAGTTACACTTAATTCATTCACTCGGGGAAGTTTATGCAACAACAACTGTTTTCCTAAAATCCTTTTAAAGAGCGTGTTTATTGTTGTGGATGAATGAGTTTTTCAGAGGTTGACTTCACTGTTCTTGGCGGAGCGCCCGGCCACAGAGGGTCACACGAACCAACACAGCTGCCGATGTTCCCTGCAGCCAGTATTTACCGCGTATCAGAATAATGTAATTCTGTGGCAACCGCTGCACTTTGTCTTGCTGGGAAATTTCTGCCACGCATCATTTGTATCAGCTCAGAGCCAGAGGTTTGAATGCAGTTTGACCTTGTGATTTAATTTCACAGCCCAGATGCTTATTTCCTCGAAGCCAACAATGACAGTATCAACAGACAGAACTGATAAAAATATCTAATCAAAAATCACCCATTTATCCATCAAGTCAGAGCTGAAATTGATCACGCAGAGCCCATCTTGCAGCAAGATACCCTACCTCTCTCTGTGTTACCATACCATACTATCTCTAATTTCTGTGCTACCATTGGTTCCACTTCCAGTTAGCGATGTCACAATACCAGACATGTAGTGGTCGATACCAATACCAGTGAAATTCCACGATTTTCGATGCCCAAATCGAGAACAAGGTCAAAAACAAAACAATACTACCTATGTACATCAACATGCACTGCTTTATTACAGATGGCATACTGGTTTTTGCAAATTTATTATTAATCCCTGATGATCCCCCTCAAGTTTCTCGACAAAAACTACATTTTACAAGATTACATTTGAGCACTTCTTGATAACGTTATAATTTACCTTCACCCAATACTCTTTTACCGACTAGAGCTTGAACACATCATAATGTAACTCAATGCATCTTCGGTACCTTATCTGTTAGCTCTGTAATTTAGCCAACAAGACGGGATGACGGGACGGTGTTAGTCCCGAGCCCTGATCCCTGCGATTTTTCAACAATCTTTTTAAAAATGCTTTTCTTTCTATAACATCTGCGCATGGCAAGGTTAAGGAAAGATTGTGACTATGGCAAATAAACAAATATGAAGATATAATCAGTGGCTCGTAAAACAGTTGAATAAGGCTAAGGAAAGAGCATCGTTATGGTTAATAAAAAGACAGCCCCTATATGTGTCTCTCGTACTTTATTATTACCTTGGCCTTGGAAGAAGGTAATAGGAGGAGGTTGTTTTCACCAGCGTTGGTTTGATGGTTTGTTTGTTTGTCTGTCCCTCTGTTAGCAGGATTACTCCAAAAGTTTGTGATGGATTTGAATGAAATGTTTTGGAGGGGTGGGGTGTAGCACAATGAACAATCCATTAGATTAGCGACCCGGATCATGATCCGGACTCAGGATTTTTTTTAAGAATTCCAATCAGCCTGAGCATTAAGACCACAGGGTATAACACATGCGTAGTGTAACTGATGACGCGTTGATGACGCGTGACCCCGCCTTCTTCCTCCTTCTGAGAACAGAGAGATACGTGTGTGGATGTGTGGCGAGGATACGAGGTGCGGCGAGAGCTGCTGCCCGTCCGCGGTGAGAAAGAAAAAAACGGTAGATGGCGGGACGACAGATAACCTACTGTAACGTCATACAGACATTACAAGGCTGCTGAATGAGAGAGGCATCCGCTGATACGTTACACGGTAACACACCGTGTTAATAATAAGCCGACCACCTCACGGTACCGCCAGCTGTGAGCTGTGATCTGTTTTTAAAGTCACGCACCTTGGCGGAGGTATGCGCTCTCCGAGTGCCATTCTAGTTACATTTGAGTCACAAAGCTGAACATCTATTCTTCTAAAAGATAAATTCCCAGCATTGTTTAAAATGAAATCTCTTTTCAACCTTGACAAAGGCAGCGCTGAACAGATCCACAATGAAAACCCCAGACATTTAATATTCGCAGGCAGGTATTTTGCATTTTCGTGTTGTTTATTCGTCACAGGAAAAATATAAAAAGTGCTGTTTTTGTATGAAAATATCAAATAATAAGAAGTAACATCAATAAAGAGAACTGGTAAAACTTTTGAATTTTGGTTCACATAATACGAATTGAACAAGGACATATGTAATTTCTGGCCACCATCTTTGTTTAGCTCATGAGAGGCACAAACTGGGTCAAGTCTGATGTGCTACACTCCCATCCACCACACCCTTACTTTCCACCTTGTTACATATAGTAAAAGACAAACTACTTCCTGCGTTGGCAGTCAATATTGGTATTGGATGTAAATCGTGCAGAGCTGAATCGTCCAATATAAACATAGTTCTTAAGGATGCTGGGCTGTCATTTGATGATGCTCTGCTCAGCAAAGCACCTTCTTCTTTAAAGTGCCTTGAGTGCACATCTAACCCTCTTTCCACATTTCCCTACTCTGACTCACTTTCTCCATGACCTATTCTTCCTAAATTGTTTCTTTGCTTCCTCCCTCCTGCTGTCCCAGTACGTGCGCTCCCTTCCCTCCCTCCTCCCTTCCTGGGTGGGAGTCAGTAGCAGTGACGTAGCTGTTGTCTCATCGCCACAGAAACAGTCCAGACTGCAAGGACAGCAGCTCCTCATCTTTCCCTCTTTCTCTCACGGACACATGCAATTTCCCTTTGCTAACAGCATCTCTCTGTGTGCAGGTGTTATGTGAGTGAGTGTGTAGGATATAAAGATGGGTGTCGTCCTCGTGCACATACAGGGCAGCTGTAGAGACACACTGCAGCGATCTGCCCCAAGGACAGTGGTCTTAACAAGCTTTTCCTTTTCACAAGTCAGTGGTGGAAAATGACACGGTGTCCTCCTTACCTCAGGCTGAAGAGAACAAAGAGATAGAACAATAAACAATGTTCTGTTTTCCAGTTTCGTAAACTCTCCCTGTCTGTCTTGGCTTATGATGCTCATTCAAACATTGTCCACCCTTGGCTACTTTGAGCTATACTGCAGCATTACATACACAGGAGGACACAGTGGTGCATTGTGTGAAAGCTGAACATGTGGAAAGAGCTGGCCAGTACGGGCTTTTCCTCTGTACAGTGGAATGAATAGGGTTGAACAGGAATTTGGGTTTGGTCTGTAGTGACTAAGTGAAGTGTGCTTTGTTTGGGTGTCTTTGAGCCTCAGGTAGAAATTGACAGTCACCTCCAAAGAGCGTTGTTGATTAAATTCAACGGAAGAAGAGGTTTTTTGCCATCTCTCATGGCTCTCCTCTACAACAACAATCTGTTGCTGCCTCAAGTTCACTATTTCACATTTTTATATTGAGTGGGATTGAGTGTTTTTGCTACTCGCAACCACTTGACACTGCTACATGAGAGAAAGGAGAATGAGCAATTATGGTTCCAGCTAATGAAAGGAAAGAAGGGTCAATTTAATTTGACATAAATTAAAACTCTTGTCGTGTCCTTCCATCCACTAAATCTGTGATCAGTTACAGCCTTCCTCACTGATGGAAATACGGCGTTTGTTTTAACTTCAGAGCAGATATGTGTGCGTCTATTGTAGCAACTAACGTACTTAGGCTACCTGATATGCAACCTGATATAGGCTCCGTTTGTTGGTATCAAAATAATAATTTAATCAAGATAAAAGTTTTACGGCAAAAGGCTCTCAAATAATATGATTATGAGATGAGATATAGGCTATATATGTTGCATCCAGGCAGCAACCTCCAGTTCTGAAAAGTGAAGTCAATGCTGAAGTGCCTTAAACTTGCATTCTTTCTAATAGCCAGCAGGGGGCGACTCCTCTGGTTGCAAAAAGAAGAAGTCTAGAAAATGAGCCTACATCTCACTTGATTTATTACATCAGTAAACATTGTAAACATGAGTTTATGGTCTCAATCGCTAGTTTCAAGTCTTCTTCAATACAGCATGATGTTCATCTAGTAAATTATGGTCCCATTTAGAGTCAAATAAACCATAAAGTAGGGTATGTCTTAGGGCGTGGCTACCTTGTGATTGACAGGTTGCTACCACGATGTTGTCCGGCCTGGGAGTTGTCCGTGTTTTCATCTTAAAACTTAAACCCTTTCACAGTGTATTTTCTCTTCATGAAAGTTAACTGTACCAATTTAGTCGCCAAAAAAAAATCTTTTTTTTTTAAATACAGCGTTTGGTTGTACATAGCTCCACCCTCTCGTGTCACATCTGGTAGCAAAAAACCAAGATGACGACTTCCAAAAACCAAGATGGTGAACTCGAGGCTTCAAAACAGCAGTCCACAAACCAAAGAATGACGTCACGGTGACTACGTCCACTTCTCATATACAGTCTATGTATAAAATAAGGCTATATTTGTCGTATCAAAATAATATTTTAACCAGATATAGCAAATTAAAAGTTTTCACAGCAATAGGCTCTCACATAATATGGTTATGACAACCAATTCATATCCATCAAGCTCTACTGGAGGTTTGTAGGTGTAGAGACAGAGAGAAATGTGGTTTTAAGTGCTTTCTACAGCTCCAAAGCAGGGTTAAAGAGGGTTTAGTACATCTGTGTTCTTTTATCTCTTTACTGTCTTGATCTTGATCATATATTCAGCATGTCCATCACCACAAGTATCCCATCTGAAGTTGTTCTAGTGAAAAAACACTGGATTTTATCTGTAGATGGCAGGTTTCTGGGGTTAAACTAATCTCCTGGCTGTCTCCCAGTGACAGCTCAACCTCTCACATCTGGGATCATTAATGTGCACTCATGCTTCTGGGTACGCTGCAGAGAAAAAGCATGAAAGAGGAGACGAGGACCCCCAGAGGACTTCTCTTAAAGTCTCCTTGACAGCCCCTGGGACTCCAGAGAGCACATGAAAACAGTAGAGGGCCATCTGATACTTCACTGCATATTTCCAACAGGCTCTCCGGCTCAATTTGAAACCTTCAATTATAGCTGCAATAAAAGTTCAAACAGAACTGTACTGTTTAGTAAGTTAATGGCTCTTTTCAAGTTGCTCCAGTGAGACGTTCACTTAGCTGTTGAGTTAACATTACTCTAGCAAGCTAGCTCCAACAGGCTCTCTCAGTGTGTTCCAATCCACGTACTTCCGGAAGTACACTTCAATGTAGTGCACTGTGTGTACTTACTTGAGTAGTGCGTGAATTTCAGCAAGGTAGGGTCGTCTCAAATCGAATACTCTGCGGCGTACTTACCGGAAATGACGATCGCAACATTTGACCGCGGCTCGCTACCCGCCAAAATATCTTCTTCTTCTTCGGGGTTTTACGGCAGCTGGCATCCTTTGTGTTGCACTGCCTCCTTCAGGTTTTGCCCGTCCACTACGAGCCAAAATATCTGCCTGCTTTGTTGATCCAGAATACACAGAAAACGAAAGCAAAGTGGAAATTACGTTTCCAATGTCGTCGCCTGTTGGCTGAAAATGCACCGGTATGTTTACGTACTGTCTTGTTTTATTCTGTTATCTACGTAGCCCATAGACATCTATAAGGTACGTTGTTCAGCACCGCAAAAGCTCCTGCATCATCTGCCGCCATTTTCACATGTTTGAATAGTGATGGTGGTCCCGCCCCTTCCGCTACATAGCCAAGATGGCGACAATTGAGTGTGAAAACTGTCCAGCGTTACACTCAACGATTTGACCGTTTTGAGTCCAACATCCGGGTATTTCGAGTGCACTGCATTTTGCCGTACTTCACAATGTGAACGCACTTATGCACTCAAAATAGTAAGTGTAAGTACGGAAGTACACGGATTGGAACACACTGAGGGAGTCTCTTGGAGTTATTTAGCATTACTTTAGCTTGCTAGCTCCAACAGGCTCTCTGGCTCACTTTGAAACCTGAAATTATAGCTAAAATTAAAGTTAAATCCATAGACTACGGTTAAAACAGAATTGTACTGTTTTGTAAGTCAATGGCTCTTTTCATTTAGCAGTTAGCTCCAGTGAGCTATTCATTTAGCTGTCGAGTAAGCATTACTTTAGCTTGCTAAATTAGGCTCAATAATGTATAAGCTTCTTAATTTTCTCTCCTTATGCAATGTAGTTGCTGTGTTTTAGAGTTAACAGAAAAAAAGTGGGTTTTTCAGAGACCAGACTTGTTAGCAGGATGAATTTATTGTTTTAGTTTCTATAGTGGGATTTTTGATTATACATTATAGTGATATTCTTCAATTTTCCTCAAAGATTCCTTCATTTGCTCCTAAGTTACTCAAAATGAAGATATGTGACGCACACAAGGGGAATGAACGTCTTGAAAATGAGACGTCCTTTGCAGTTAGACTAATGGCGAGAACACAGCAAGCCATGAATAAGTTGAGGGGTAATCAGAGGGGAAATAGTGGTCTAAGATGTCCTTTAGCCACACACTTAAATAATGGAAGGGCAGTGCATCAGCCTAATCAAATTACTGTGAAAGTGCATTGTGTACGCAAATGAGGCCCGGTGACCTTTTGTAAAAATTTGGAACATTTCGGTGGTCATGAACATCAATCAATCTTGCTTACTTTTCATTTTGTCCTCTTCTCTCCAGGAAACAGGAGCTGCTGAACATTTCCAACGTCCCTCTGGGAGAATGTCCGCCCTCGCCGCCCCGCACTGCACCGCCCAACATGAAGGTAGGACACACACACCAGCACACATATGGTGGGACATACACGTGTACACACATATTTTTAGATGGATATTGATTTACAGAGTTTTTCATGCCCTCTAGGCCTTGTTAGAAAATCTATTGATTGTGATTATCCTAATTGAGAAATCATTTTAGTAAGCAAAGCGGCTCAGAGACAGTGACAAACTGCAGTGTCACAACAACTTAAAGTTAACAACATGACACATTGATTTAAAGCAAAGTAGGGTTTTACAAGTTATGATGTTGTTTTGTCACATTAGCCGTGTTTCCATTCAATTGTCAAGCAAATTATAAGGCAAACTTTTGAAATGTCGCAAAAAAAGAAATGCGAATTATGCCTATTATGCCATTAACTGTTTTGGAGCGAATAAACTCGGCTACAGTGTAGTTTGGTCAGAAGTTGGCGGTATAGGCTACACATGGCTGTGATCCGGCAATAAACAGATCTTAGAAGAAGTAGAGGTTTTGAACCAGAAACAAAATAAGTCGGCTTCAGGAATTTGTTTCAATTTGGCAATTTTTAATTGTTCTTTCATGCCAGCTAGTATTGGCCATGTTTCATGTTGTCCGGCGACGAAGACAAGCATTCGCACGTTATGAGAATATCCGACAAAGTCGCCGACAGCGGAAAAGGCTGATCAGTCATGTGAATTAAATGTTCGCTTCGTCAGAATTTATTCGGCAAAGGCGTTTCCTTAACACATTTAGCGCATCAACTCTTTTACGATAAAGGCAAAAACTACCTCAAGCAAACTTTTTTTTCGCAATTGAAGATGTTTTATCGAATTTTGCCGTTTCCATACAGCTTTTCTAATTCAATACTTCCAAAATGCAAATAAAAATATGTGAATGGAAACACTATCAATGTTGCAACATTTATCTTTCTTTTTTTTAATAATCCCTGGCACTATTTTCTTGTCTGCCCTCTACTTACTGTATATTCTAATTAATAATTCTATTATTTTGGGTTTGTGCTATTTTGTGTAGCATATAATCTCAAGGTCGTCAAGTTAGGGCAGCCTATGTTCAAGTATGATTCTTCATAATTCATTTTGCAAATTGAACCCAGTTTTGCAGTAAATGCTCCATGGGTGATATAATATATGCTTTTCAATAGCTGCTTGATATATACGTTGATAATTATTGAGTTGCTTCTGCAGGCGTGGTGAATAAGAGCCTGATCATGATCTCATTTCCCCTCATAAGACTACTTTTATTAGCAGTTCTGGTATGACTCTTTAGTCTTTGGGTTGGGTTTCCTAATGCCAATAAAAGGTTGTGTTATGAAACAGGAATTCTAGTTGAATAATCCTGTGGTGTAGATTTGTTTATGACCAACTTCAGTAGGAAAATGTTGAAGCTTTATTCTCAGTTGATATTCTGACCACAACTTAAATTCAATCAAACGGTGTCATCAAAGGAAAATTTAGCCAAAGCAGTGACTCGGCAAATTGAAAAAAATATCAGAGCAAAACCAAACCGAATGTGAATACAAATTAAATCCACCCGACTATAGAGGATCATCTTTCTCAGGTGTTGTCACACTGATTCATGTAGTGACATATTATAGTCCTACACATACAGAGAAAATTGTATTTATATAAGATTGTAAGGTGTTGATGTTTTCAGACATTCATTACTCACACTGCATTGCACTTGTTCCATAGCACTTGTTTTTCATTTTTCCTCCAGCATGATAAAAGAGAGGGTACATTTTGCACTGAGGCAGATTAGCAGGGTGATATACAGGAAATAGATGATGGCTCCTGCAAGAGGGAGACACTTTCTGCAGCATGTCACCTTGAACTAAGCCATCATTATTGAATCTGCTAACATAGAGAGAGATAGCACAGACAGGAGGAGAGGAACAGAAAGTTTGCTCACGGTGAGAAAGACTGATTGAAAATATGGTCAAGCCAAGACAGGAAAAAAACACCATCATATATGAAAGGAAATATATGAGAGAAATATAATTGTAAGACCTCAATTTCCCGCTCAATGTGTGGCAGATTTCTGGTAATTATCAATCGGCAACCCACAGTTTTGCTGTGTGCTAGAGTGGTCTAATGGTCAGATATTCATCATCAATGTCACACTGGTAAAGAAGTCAGAAACTTATAATTTCCTATAATCACAGTCCACATCAAATCCATCAAGAGCCTTTACAACTACGTGTTGCTTTGTGTATTAGAGGAAAAATGTGTTGAACAAACCACTAGTCTGACTCACCGGATGAAGACTTTGTATATACGTAAGCCTGCCATTGGCCACTTATTTATTACCTATTTACCTATCTATTTTACGAGGACACTGTAACTGTGTCCTGGGCTTAGCGCCGCCCAAGACAATTATGATTTGTTTAAAGAAATACAAACAAGCCAGAGCGTTTTTCCCCTATACCAGAATGATTAAATATGGAGCCGGACCTTTTTTTATAGCATTGACACAGCACTGTGGAGACTAACAAACCACAGATGATGATGTGCAGTAAACATTTAAGTGATACACTGCATTGGGTTTCTTCAAAAACATCCTTCCTGCTTCTCAGATTGGTAAGCACATGTTAAAGGGAATGTTCGGGTGTTTTGAAGTGGGATTGGAAGAGGTACTTATCCATAGTCAGTGTTACCACACTGGAAGCAAAACAATGTGCTGCTGTGCACGGGGTCGGCAGCAAAACCTTTTTTAGCCTCCTAAAAGAAAGGCTCACCTAAAAAAATCAATATATGTTTAAGAGTACGCTACATTAAAATGTTTTCACTGCTTTACGTTGCCGTGAGACAGCTATACAGTCTATGTTTCCGACAGGGAACTCGAGACGTTATCAACAGTATGCTCTCGTCGAAGCAACCAGACTCCATTGAAAAAAACAGTAGGTTTACCTCACAGAAACACTAGAGTTGCTGGTCTACCGCTGCCTTGATCGGTTAGTTTATTTGTGTTATTGTGTAACTTTAGTTACTTTGGATTCACCAAAGTCACACAATAAGACAAACAAACTAACCGATTGAGGCAAAGGTAGACCAGCAACATCCGTGTTTTACGAGGTAAAATTACAGATTTTTTCAATGGACTCTGGTGGCTGGGCGAGAGCATGGATGGATACAACAGCTTCAGTTCCCCATCAGAAAGGGCTGTCTGACAGCAAGGTAAACCGGTGAAAATTTTCTAAATATAGCATACACTTAAACTCATATTGATTTTTTTAAGTGGGCCTTTCTTTTAGGAGGCTAAAATAGGTTTTGCTGCCAGCCCCGTCCACAGCAGTACATTGCTTTGCTCCTGTGCCGTTACTCCTGGCTGTTTCTCCCAGCTGGGGGCGCATCAACCGTCATCTACTGTAGGTAATACACTGACTATGGATGAGTACCTCATACAACCCCACTTTAAAACACCCAAACTATCCCTTTAATAAAAAAAAATATTTTGGTTTAATCATGGTGTCTCATTTGCCTAACTCAAGACTTATGCAGGTTCATTCAACAAAAAGGTAGTAAAATTTGGCAACAACCCAAAGCATGTGAAAAAATATGTCCAAAAAAGTGTCCGAATCTCAGGCTATTTAATCTTCTGTTGTCCATTTTATGGGCTGGATAATGCACTACTCATAAATCAGATTGCATAGACTACATGTCGTTGCTACGCAGCGTAGTTATTGGCATTGCTGCTTCTAATACAGGGGCCATAAAGATGAGGCCACACATAATGCAGCACAGTACTGGAGCTACTATGCTCTGCAACTATATGTTCTTTGTGAGGACATTTTGGTCTTTCCTCTTTAAGAGGGTTTTTCAGACAGGTGTTTAAGCTCAGGTAATAGTGGTGGGTAAACAGCGTTAGCGAATAAATTAGTTTAAGGAAAGTCCTCATAATTGTCGGCAATTACACTTTAATTACACATAGTGTAGTGTGTGTGTGTGTGTGTGTGTGTGTGTGTGTGTGTACGTGTGTTTTGTGTCGACACATACTCACTGGAAAAACCTGTTCTGTTTTCACACAAGACTTAGTTTGGTGCGTGACTTGACTTTCCTGTTTAAGCTTTAGGCGTTTAAAGGCCAAATACACATTAAAAGCGAGCGAGAAGGAAATAACTCTCTAAATGTAGAAGTGAGGTGAGAATAAGAGGAAGGCAGAGACATCAGAGGGCTCAGATGATTCAGCAGCTATTGTTAAGGTAAGTCTGCATTTTGACTTAAAACAACAGTCTGTTAGGGTAGCGTGGAAGTTTTCCTGCTTATCAATTCTAGCAACTTGTTGTCTTCCATTCATTACTTCACTGCTCAGCAGCAGCAGCATGCTGATTACCGTGTGAATACCACATCAGTGCTACTGTCTAGTGAACTCAACAGTAATGTGCTTAGTTTGAACAAGCTGGCGGAGGAACAACCGCATCAAACTTCTAAAGTTTCATGTTGTATTTATAGCAGAGTTACCTCCCACGTGTGAAGTATTTCACAACAATATTTCATAACCAAGGGACAGAGCCAAGACGGTATTGACTGATGTATCAAATACAGATGTCAGCCAGTGTTGCAGGTATCTGACAGAGCTGTGCTATAAAGATGCTACAAGGGTGTTTGTGTCTTTACTGTACATCTGATAGCTGTAGAGGCCAGAGCTGCCAGCTCAGGCTCATCCCTTCATCCACCCATCACCTTTGTGACCCAGAGAAGGAGTTGTGTTGTGGGCAGAAGTGACTGTGGATGTAACGTCGGGTCATGCTATTATAAAGCTAACTTTGGCTGAGGTGCACGTATTTTGAACAAGGCTGTCTCAAACAGAAATGAACTGCACTCAAACAGCAAGTGGCTGAATTTTTGCACTTCCGTTTCCCTCGTAGTCGAAGTTGATGACTTTTTTGAATGGATTTTTGGTTAGATATCTAGGCAGAATCTAGAGGTGCGGTGAGGAGATTGCAACAAACTGAAGCTTCTCCAGTGTGCCAAGCATGTTGGAGAGCAACGGTGGCCTATGTGAAAAACGCTAATGGCCCTCTCTAGAGCTAGTTGGAGCAGAGACAATGCTTAGAGTGTGTTAGTATGTGGGAAGTGAGTGGTGAAGCAAGAGAGAGAGAGCGGCGGCGACGGGAGCGAGTAATGTTATCGACTACGGCCCAAGCAACAAAAGTTAACAGAGTTTGGTTTTGTCCGTTCTGGGCTACTGTTGAAACATGGCGGTGCAACATGGCGGACTCAGTGGAGAGAGGACCTGCTCCCTATGTAGATATAAATGACTCATTATAAGGTAACGAAAACACAACAGTTCTTATTTTCAGGTGATTATACATTCATGAAAACTTACTTACTAATATCATATTCCATTTCTTGCCCATACTGTATATCTCTCTAATTGTTACAAACTGGTCCTTTAAAAAAGGCGGTTGCTAACAAGTTGCTAAATGAGACTATTAAATGTCATCACGCTGAACACTAGTCCGCCTTTAGCTTAGTGGTGATGACGTGAAGTCATGCGACCGTGGTGTAGTTCATTTTGTTTCCTAACGTTAGCTTTTTACTTCTGGCGATTGCATTTATTCTTCAAAAATCATAAATGTGGTGTTCATTTGCAGAGATTATCTTGCTGAACAAAACGTATAAGTATCATAAACGTTTGTTTACCACATAGTTTATTTCCTGCAATAATCCAAAACCCAATGGAAAAATCCTAACCAGGGTGATTCTAACTTCCTGGTTGGCCTGCAAAATACGTCATCCCTGCAGCACTCTATAAAAAGAGAGTTGAAAAGAAATCTGAATTAATGACAGAAAGAAACTCATAGGAGAACCACCACCTGGCAAATTTATCTAATTCACATTTAATTCCTTTCCCAAAGCTTCCAATTCATGTTTTTGGTCAAGTTAAATTCTGTAATACTCCTTTAATCCTGAAGATAACATGATGAGACATGGAGGTCACTGTCCCTGTCTGTGACTTATCATGATTTCTGTCAATGTGCGGATGATTGTGTCCATGACTTTACATGAATATGTGTGAATTCTAGCAGCCGACGAGCCTGTCAGTCAGTCAGCCAGCCGATCTAATCTGCCTGCAGTCTGTGATAGCCCGAGCGGGTTGCCATGGGAGATGAGAGATGCAGATGTTGTTGCTGGGCTAGAAAGAGAGAGACACAAAGGAAGTAGGAGAAAGAGAGGAAAGGTGGAGAAAAACAGACAGAAAAGAGAAGATAATAGAGCGTTAGGAGAGGAGAGAGGACAAATTAGCATAGTGAGACACTTGGATAAAAGTGCAAGGACAGAAAATACAGACATCCTGTTTTAGATTGACAGCGAAGCAGAAAAGACAGATAGGTGTCTCTTGTCCTTGCTCTTGTCTGGCCACTGCAGGGGATGTAGATGATGATTGAACACACTGTCAGCGCTACAGGATCCCTCTGAAATAGTGCCAGGACACGCTGCATCAGTGCGTCTTTTAAACTGCCGTGGTCAACAGTGTGTGAGGACGTGCCGCTCACACCTCGTTAGAGTCAAAGAAAAGAAGGCTGCAAGAGCTAATTCCTTCCTCTCGTCGCCCTCGTATGATCCCAGTAACCATTACACCACACACACACACAGACACACACACCTCATGATAACACGTGCAGTTTGCTGAGAGTGCACGCCGACTGCCAGAGTTGCTATCTAACAGATATAGACAGCTGTGCTTATTGTTGGTGTGGCTGTCTGGTGTTGACTCTGCAGGTCCAGCTCACAGCACTTACACCTTTAACTGGTTAATATTAACTGCTTGATAAGCTCTCTGTGTGTGTGTGTGTGTGTGTGTGTGTGTGAGAGAGAGAGTGTGTTTCTGTCTGCAGCGGGAGTTGTAATGATAAGTGCAGGTAAGCAGTGTAGGAAATAACTTTAGTATTTATTACATTAGTGCTGTCAAAATGTAGTCATTAACAGTTTTTACCGCTAGAATACAGTCATTCAAACGGCTGTAAAACACTTTTCCAGACATTCCTGGTTGAGGAACTACAGTTTATTGGTAAGGCATTTATTTCCTAGTTCCTCTTGTGTTGTATTTTATGACGCTACAACATGTGCAGCATCCAGACTGGTGCATTTATAAGCATGATAGTGTGTGTTAGTGTGTGGTATGGGCTGTCAAAGTCATTTAAAGTAGGTTATAGTTTACATTTTTAGCAATGAAAGTGGCTCCTTTTATTTTTATTCATTGGTTATATTCAGTGGGCGACCTCCAGGTCTGAGAAGTGAAGCCAATGCTGAAGTACCTTAAACTTGCATTCTTTCTAATTGCCAGCAGGGGGCGACTCCTCTGGTTGCAAAAAGAAGTCTGATTGTATAGAAGTCTATGAGAAAATGAGCCTACTTCTCACTTGATTTATTACCTCAGTAAACATTGTAAACATGAGTTTATGGTCTCAATCGCTAGTTTCAATCTTCTTCAATACAGCATGATGTTCATTTAGTAAATTATGGTCCCATTTAGAGTCATAAATACCATAAAGCAGGGTATGCTTTATGGCGGGGATACTTTGTGATTGACAGGTCGCTACCACGGCGTTGTCCGGTCTGGGTGTCGTCCGTGTTTTCGTCTTACAACTTTAACCCATTCACAGTATGTGTCGTTTCAGTTCATGAAAGTTAATTATAACCTAAAAAAATGTCTTACTCAGCGTTCGGTTGTACTTAGCTCCACCCTCTCGTGTCACTTCTGGTTGCAAAAAAAAACAAGTTGGCGACGAACAAAATGCTAAACTCGAGGCTTCAAAACGGCAGACCACAAACCAATGGGTAACGACACAGTGTATACTTCCACTTCTTATATACAGTCTATGGTTACATCATGATTCAACAGCAGTGTAGTGTCTGGTAGCCGTTTATGGTGGAAGCACAGCACTGCTGTTGTAGATTATTTTCCAGGAATGTTTTTGACTCTTTGTTAGCCCTCTTTACTTTACTCGTTTGCTTGCTTTCCTCACTTCCATTTCTCTTCTTGTGCACTGATTCACTTAAGCTGAACAGTAAATCAGAGTGATTTCTCTCAGCGGCGAGCTCCGCCGCCGATTCAACATGCTGAATCAACCGAAAAATCTCTTGACACGGGCAGACTACAGTTGCCAATGTGGGACACACCGCAAAAACTAGGCCGACAGACACTCACCAACGACTCCAAACTGGCCGACTGACGACTGTCGGCTTGGTGTGTCAGGACCTTTAATGTTTAATATTCATGCTGCTTTACTGTCCGATGTGAAGCAATAGTGGCATAGCAGCATCTCTTGGAAGGTCAGGTCCGTTCAATTTCTGTGGTTTAATGTCACGAGAGTTGACGGAAATTCATGCTGTCTCCTTTTTTCAGCAGTGATGTATTGTAGTTAAAAAACTAAAACTGGTTTGAATTTATGTTCATTTTTATTTTATTATTATTTATATTATATATTCATATTTATTATTATATTTTATTAGTTTA